>JARUHE010074732.1:0-15375 GCA_031471125.1 Archaeomysis grebnitzkii
CACACACACACACACACACACACACACACACACACACACACACACACACACACACACACATACACACACACACACACCAAGCGTCTTCTGAGTCCTCCAAGTATAGATGAACCACAGTTTGACTCTGTCCTGAATATCCTTCGGGAGGTTCAGACGATAAAGATAGTCTTGAGTTCGATCCATTATTTTTCGGTAATAATTCTGACTTCGAGTGGCCGTTGCCACAACATCTCGCACCTTCGTTTTGGCGGGGAAAAATATGTGAATAAAAAATACAAATATTTAAATTTGATTGATGTGATATATAAAATGTATACGTCAATCAATCCTAATTATGATAAATTTATTCAGAAATCCCAACGAAATGACAGTGGTGACGTCACGATCACGTAACTGTTTCGAATATGATGGTTAGTTGGTTTGTCTGCTTAAATACAAACCAACCAACAAACATATTCGAAGCAGTCACCTGGCCATGGCGTGACCATTGTCAATTCATTGTGATTGGCTGAATAAATTTATCACAGTTAGCATTGATTGCTATTTCTTAGTTATTCTGTTTATTCTATCTCAGTTGTGTAACTATCGACATTTTATTTATTTATTATTTACAATAGAAAACATATCTTAAGTTATAGAGTTTCAATCCTTACTAAATCGGATATAGTTGCTTAGGGTGAACTCCTTACAATATTTAGACCATTATTTCAATCAACAAACGCACCTGACCAATCAGCAGGGCAAAGATGAAGACTCCCATGAGCCATGCAAACGTCATGAAGGCGTGCTCGTAAATATTCACTGGCTTGGGGTTCTTGCCGATGCTTGTGGCAGTTTTGGTGGCAAAATAGAAGCATCGGATGTACCTAATAAGTTTTGAGAAAAACAATAATGGCGTCAATGCAGACAGAATACATTACCAGATGCACTGCGATTCATTATTAATTTCATATTGATTTACAACACAAAATGTTTATCTGAGAATCTTGAACCATGAAAATGGTTCTGCTTAGTTTTTTTTTGTTGAGAGGGACTTATAAAAATAACATTATTTATCTGTTGAAACAGCAAAAGTACAGAATACAACATAAGTATCTGTAAACAATTATAGCTACCACATAAAAATGATGCTAAACATATATCGATGTGATGACCTTAATGACAAAGAATTTTTTTCAGTAAGAGAACATTTGGTTGGGCGATTTTTTTTCAATCAGTAAAGTTAGGGGCACTTTCACCAGGTTAAGAGTTAACATCTTCAAGTACTCACCCTAACATGTTACAATATTGCTGTTATTCATAGAAAAATGGTCTGAGCCAGACAATGTTGAAGGATCGGTTGTGAAAGTAAATAGCCACATATGTGCTTTAACAAATGCCATTTTATGATACTTGAAAACATGTTTGATTTATAAAAAAAATTGTTTATGAAAATATTTTTTGAAGTTTCAATTCTGCTGAGGTTAGTCAGATGTGAAACCAAAGACCATATAGATCAGCAACACCACAAGTGAGGTAACCCACATTCAAATAACATAGACCTTACACCACAAGTTTTTGCTATTATATGGATCAACAATAGCACAAGTGAGGTAACCCACATCCAAATAACATAGAGCTTACACCACAAGTTTTTGCTATTATATGGATCAACAATAGCACAAGTGAGGTGACCTTAATTTAATTCAAATAACATAGAGCTTACCTCACCTGTGCTAATGTCGATCCATATATGGTGTTATAGTCTTGGTGAGAAATGCATAAAAAAAATAAAAGTATTATTATGAACTGTTTAAAAAAAACATCCATTCAACTCACGCGTGTCCTTCCCCACTGAAAACCCAAGTGTTAATGCCAATGCCCTGAAGCTTGGACATGCCATAGTAGGCGAGGGCGTTCACGTGGATCATGTACAGCATGTAAAGGGTGGTCCGAAAGATGCGCATCAAATGAGGGGAGCTCAGAATACCCTCCACGCGAACGAAGAACTCCCAAAAGATGGAAATCTGAAACGTTTGTTTAAATTATGAAAGATGTTTCTACCAAGATAGGAATAGGAATTTTGAAGTGTTGGATTTTTTTTAGCGACTGGAAGCAAAAACAATGTTGAGCAAGTTGGAATGATCAAAAATCAAACATTCACCAAAACATTAATTTGTTGATGGCATAAATTGAACCCAGCTTAGGAAATACTAGATACTAGGTCGATACTAGATACTAGGTAGTTAGCTAGCATTTTGTTAATATAGTTAATGTACTAGAAAGTATAATTGTGGATAAAAACACAATGTATATATAACAAAAGTAGCCTTCAATCACAGCAGCAAGGTAAAAACGCTTTAGTCATGTTCAATCGCCTTGAAGGGTCACGTTTTTTATTCTGAAGCTTATTCCCATTTTATATGGTGTGCTGTTCATCACTAGTCTCTTCCACCTTGCCCTGTCTCTCACCTATTCTTCTTGCAAATCTTTTTCTTGTAGATATTCTCTTGTCCACTTAAGCTTTGGCACCCATTCCTTCTATGACTTTCCATTTCCATGTTCACTATTTTATTTTTATGTTTTCTCCTTGAAGGGTCATGTGATACTCTGATTTCAAAGTATAAAATTGCGTCATTTATTATTTGATGGAATTAAATACTGGTAATAGGCTTTATTGTTCAAAATAAATTTGTAAAACATTAAAGTACAGCAAAATGGATTCATATATTGCGTGTTTTTGTGAAACTTAACGGTATTAAAGTCATAACTAAGAAACGTCACATTTCAATTTTAAATTCTCTGTTTGTCTTGGGTCTGAAAAACTGTTGTGCTGTAAATGAAAAACTAATTCTGGATGGAATTTTTATGTTATTCTAACAATGTTCTACAAATAAATAGGTTAACAAGCTACATTTAACTGCTTTAATGTAATTTATATTATTTAATGAATTCTACTAATTAACAGTAACAACATTTCAAGAATTTGAAAACAAAATGTAGATTTCGTCAAATATATAATACGTCAATTTGTATAGAAACTTCACAAAACCCTTGATTTGTGATCAGGGGTAGATGAGATCGTATTTACTTAAGACTTTGAAGTTGAAGCTATTTTTAAAATATTAAACAATTTAAATAAAAGTGTGAAAACATTACCTTTAATAATCGAAAAACCCTGAACATAGAAATTGGCCCATATGTGAAATATAAGATGTCCAAAGGAAGTAGAGATAACACATCGATCTGGAATGTTTTACAATATATAGATTAGCAATAGCACAAGTGAGGTAACCCACATTCAAATGACATAGAGCTTACTTCACTTGGATCAACAATAGCACAAGTGAAGTAACCCACATTCAAATGACATAGAGCTTACCTCACTTGGATCAACAATAGCACAAGTGAGGTAGCCCACATTCAAATGACATAGAGCTTACCTCATTTGGATCAACAATAGCACAAGTGAGGTAACCCACATTCAAATGACATAGAGCTTACCTCACTTGGATCAACAATAGCACAAGTGAGGTAACCCGCATTCAAATGACATAGAGCTTACCTCACTTGGATCAACAATAGTACAAGTGAGGTAACCCACATTCAAATGACATAGAGCTTACCTCACTTGGATCAACAATAGCACAAGTGAAGTAACCCACATTCAAATAAAATTATTATATACATAGCTAAATTATTGCAGTTAATTCAATAAAAAATAGAACGATTCGATCCTTGCAGCAAAACTTATGATTAGCTTAATTAAAATTAATGGTTTAAAAAAAATTATATAAGAAAAATGTAGGGCAAAAAAATGTTGAAAAATGTGTTTTTGAAAGTTTTTTAATTTAAAACAAACGTTTTCCAACCATAGCTTAAATGGATCGACAATAGCACAAGTGCAGCAACCCATATTCAAATAATATAGAGCTTACCTCACTTGAGGTATTGTCTATTATATATGGATGGACAAAAGCACAAGTGAGGCAGCCCATATTCAAATAATATAGAGCTTACCTCACTTGTACTATCGTCGATCCAAATAATATAACTATTTAATTTGTTGATTATAGCTTAAATTATTGATAAAAGAGAGTATAGAAAAACAATAATTCAACAATAGATTAAAGAAGTATAGATGAACAGCTCAAGACTTTTCAATGGAGAATTATGAAGTTAGAGTTGCGAGATACTTCAAACATAAACATGCCAGATACGTTAATATAATATATTCGTCTACGTGATTTCAATGTATTTGTCTTTTGATTCGCAATAATTATCCTTTGTTAATCCTTTATTAAAGCATTTAATATTTACATTTTAAATGTTATTTATTGTGTAAGACTTATATACTCGTATAATCACGTATAAACGTTTGGTTTACAATATTGAATATATTTAACTATAAAATATTGTTTTGTTATTGATTTATAGGCTTACAAAAACATACGATATACATTGGCTTCTATAGGACATGCATATATGGGTTCAAACTTATAGCATTGAGTTGTGCATTTATATTTCTTTAATCTATGGTTTAACTAACATTGGAGAAAATATCTACAAAAACTACGTTAACAAAAACACAAAAAATCACCAATACCAAAAAAATAATTTTTGCTTCACTTGTAAACTAAATAAAACCATTTTTTGTTGTCAGTGAAGACAACATGTATTTATGAGACAAAACTTCTTTTGATCAAAAATACTTTTGGAGCAAACATGTTTGCACAAAAATATACTTGATTCATAGATATTAGGGTTTATTCGTTCTTTCAATTTGTTTCAAATATTCAAAAATGTTAGTTATATATCAATAACAATTTTATTTAGAATACTGAAATGGTGTGAAAATTCTGAATTTTTTAATGGCATTAACCCAAAATTAAAACTTGAAAGTAAGTAACTAAATACGGGCTGAATTGATAAAAAAAACACTAGCATTACTCGGTTAGTTATAAATTCCAAGAAAAAACGTCGAACTAGTAAAATAATAGTACTACGTCCTGAAATAAAAATAGATATACCAAACTAGTAAGACGACAGTGTACTAAACACCTTCTAAGAGTATTGATAAATTACCAGAAATGTAGAACTAGTAAAAAAAGTAGTAAAAATACTGACCTATTAAAAAGTACTAAAAAGGAAGTAAAACATACTAAAAATACTGACATATTAAAAAAGTAGTAAAAAGAAGTAAAACGTACCACAAACAGTCGACTGAAGATGTAGTGTTTCCTGATCTCTGAAGGTTCGCTCACCCAGTTGCCGTTGCTGAGGAACTTGACTCGCAGTTTGAAGACGACGATGTCGGCAAGGTAGACGCCGTCGCAGAGGTAATCCAACGTCATCCACATGGCCAGGTTGTCCTCCGTCTGGAGAAAGAGTTTTGCAGGATGGGGAGGTTATGGAAGGTTGAAAGTAATTAGAAGTTTTAGAGATTTCAAAGTCAATTAGAAAAAGTTTCAGACATTTTGAAACTAATTAGTGAACGTTTAACAGATTTAAAAAAACAATCCGAAAAGTCTTAAAGGTTTATAAAGCAGCTAAAGAAAGTTTTGGAGATTTAAAAACAATTGGAGAAAATTTAGAGATTTTGAAAACAATTTGAGAATGTTTAGAAATTTTGAAAACAATTAAAAAAACTTCAAAATTCAAAACTAGAAAATATTTTAAAAACAATTATAATTTTTATCATTTTAAAAACAGTTATAGAATGTTTAGAGTTTTTTAATTTTAAACCCATTTAGAGAAAGTCTTAGAGGTTTACTAAGCACTTGGATAACATTTTAGAGATTTTATAAATTTCAAAACCATTTATAGAATGTCTTAGAGATTTTATAAATTTGAAAATGCATTGGAGAAAGTCTTAGAAGTTTTTTTTTAAATTTAAAAAAAATATAGAAAGTTTCAGAGTTTTCATAAATTTGAAAATCAATTAAAGACAGTCTTAGAGATTTTTTTTTAATTTTCATAAATTTTAAAATCAATAATGAAATTTTCTAAACAGTTCAAAATATTTAGTGCTGTCATTACCATGAAAATCAATTAGAGAACATTTTTGAAAATATTATTTTTAAAATCTAAATAATTGGAAAGTTTTATAACTTTTACAAAATTTAATAAATAAGTATCCCACCAAGAGCTATGATACATTAGAGATAGTATTCAAAATAATCCTTTTTATATGTTAGAAGTTTTCTTTTTTGACACTAAAGCGCTATATGATACTTCCGCAATACCTATTTTTGTCATTCTACACACAGGTAAGTAAGTACTGTCACAGAACAACTAAGAAACGTCAATCAATGCTAATTATGATAAACTTCTTCAACCAATCAACGAACTGACACTGGTGACGTCACGGTCACGTGACTGCTTCGAAAATGTTGGTTGGTTGGTTTGTTTTTAAAAAAATAAAAAGGTTTAGATCATTTTGATGGTTGTTGTGAGACATTAAATAGATCGACAATAGCACAAGTGAGGTAAGCTCTATGTTATTTAAATGTGGGTTACCTCTCTTGTGCTATTTTCGATCCAAATAAAAACAAGTTTTAGTTGACTAGGACCTTTATTCTTAGGTGATAGTACCTTTCAGTGATTGCCTTGTGATTAATCTTCATGAGCTCTTTAACTCTATTCGTTCTTAATTATCGTTGGATCTGCTTGCACGGATATGAGGAGAACGTTGTATGCCATGTTATACCTTCGTAGGTACACATATAGGTGTGGGTAGTACTGAATATATTGCAATACGAAGCAGTGCAAAGAGCCAATTAAGCATTTACATGATCGTTACATAAGAAAGTGTAGTATTACTTATTACCTGATATTGATCGAAAATTGTCCTTAGGGGAATGACCCAGGCGTTGTACAAATAACAAATCATTCCGATCAGCAACCAACCAACGTAGATTTTATCTGAAAATATTTAATCAACAACAACATTTAAATATTTAAATAACAACAATATTTAAATATTTAAACAAAAACAATATTTAAATATTTAAACAACAAAAATGTTAAATATTTAAAAAACATCAATGTTTAAATATTTAAACAATAACAACAATTTCAACAATAAAAATAAAAATATTAATAATAACAACAACCATAAAAACAAAAAAATAATTCCAATCATGGTAACGAAAAACCGAAAGTTTTCACATATGTTAAAATATATTACAACTTAACACCTTAACCGTTTCTTGTAACACCGGTGATACATAAGTATAATGGCTTACTTCATCTTTTGTAACATCAGTGATACAAAACAAGTTAGTTTATGTTTTGATGCATTTATACCGGAAAATATTTGCCTGTATAAATGAAACAACACATAAACTAACTTGTTTTGTATCACTGATGTTACATAAGATGGAGTAAGCTATTATACTTATATATCACAGGTGTTACAAAAAACGGTTAAAGTGTTAAGATGATGGAGAGGGGGAGCTAGATACAGGCTTGCGCTATTGTATACACTATTGCGTTTATGTTTGTAAACATTTTATATGCTGTCCTATAGTCTGAAAAACAATAAATCTCTTCAAGTAAAAATGTATAGCACACACAGGTTTACATTATTCAACCAGTTTTTATAAATTCGCAAAAATATGCGTATTTCTTAACTTTAATTATTTATAATAAATTAATTAAAACTATATAGGCTATATGCATAATGAATTTTTGTTTAACGGGATTCTTATTTCTTGGGCGATAGCACATACATATATGTGTGTTATGAAACTTCATCCTAGCATGACTGATGGAAATGTCGATCATAATTGTGATTAATTTTTAATTATAATAGTTCACAATCATGTTTAAAATTAATTAAACAATTTAATTTAATGTTTTTAAATATTATCAAATTAGATACAATATTGGTTTTATGCCGATTGTACCTTTCTCATCTCTGAATTATTCTTGCAATAAGAACAAAACTCATCATATTTATTCTATCAAATAGCCTGCTATACATACAGTAGCTTAAACTTTTAGAAGTAACGTTGGCGTATAGTACGATAATAACCGTGTTTATGGATAGTACAATATTTACTGTTTTTATGGATAGTACGATGGTTACCGTATTTATGGATAGTATTATGGTTATTTATTTATGAGAGAATTGCGTTGCTATTTTGTACAATATATAGTAAGGTCAAGGAAAATGGCCACAGAAAACCATAACAAATTTTGTATAATAATTTATTGGTTTATTTAACGGTAAATAAAATAAAGTATGATACCATAATATGTAGAAGATAAAACATATTTACATTTTAGCTGAACAACGAACAAATAAAAAAACTTGAGTTCACTTTATCCGCTTAGAGTTCACTCCTCAAACTAATTTCAAATTCCACCAAAACTGATGGCTTGATAAGGAAAATGTTTTACATTAATGCTCGCAAAACCCAAATTTAAAAATTAAATTATTATTTATTATGTTTGGAGATAATTATCTTTATTATAATTTGTTTTAACGGCAGAAAACAATGAACCGTTCGACCTTTAAAACAACGTTTTAAAATTTGAAGATAATCTTCACATAAATTTATCTTAAGATTATCTCCCAACGCAGCCTTTGTACCGACCACTCACTTTGGGGATCAACGGCGCGTCTGGGGTCGACGAATTTCTTAAGGTGTTTGCAAGTCTTGATGATTAAGACCCTTTTGGCATCAATTCCTCGATAGCTGGTCGCTGATTGGGTCAGAGACCGAAGGTCCGGAACTAGCGAATCGAGACGTCTCTTGGGGGGAGGTGTTCCTTCAGTTTCTGCAAAAAGAAATTTTCAAATATTTCAAAAATATATGTATGCCTTTTTCCTATTTTAAGCAATGATTATAAGTCCATTATGTTATTACAGATATTTTCTATAGATATTATAGAGTGCAAAAACAGCAATCATTATTCAACTTTATGATAAATATGTGTTTTAAGATGGCAGAATAAAAAAATTGGTAACTTTGTTTCAATTTTCGACAAATGTCCACAGTTGCTTCTTCCATGCATCATTCATTATCCTTCCCATCATTATAGCGCTTATCATTATTCTACTAATCATTACATTGCATATAACTATGTTATTTATCATTGCACTACATATCATCTTTTTTAGACCACATATCATTATTCTACACATCCTTATATCATTTATTATTATTCTACTAACCATTACATTGCATATAACTATTCTATGTATCATTGCACTACACATCATTACCCTACATATCATTATTCTGTACATCATTACCATATACATCATTCTCCTACTTATTTTTACCCTACAAATCATTACTCTACTTATCATTTCACTACATATCATTATTCAACACACCATTCATTATGTACTGTTAGCCTACACACCAGTACTCTACATATCATTACCCTCCTCATATTTTGACTTCTTTCCATGCAACAGCAAAGCCTACCTTGACTAGTGGCACTCTCTTCATGTTCGGGCGTCGGTGGTTGAGTGATGAAGTCCTTGACCCGAGAAGCTCTCTTGTTGAAGGCGGACGCCAGGTCCTTCAGACGATCCGTCACATAGTCCCCGTGGAGCTCGCTTAACCTAAGAAGAGGAAGAAGGAGAGAGAATAGGATATGAATGCCGAGAAAGAGGGAAAAGAGGAGATCAATATTAAAACATGCTAAAAAAAATATTAATTCAAATAACAATGTTGTTAATTCAAATAATAATAATAGTAACTCAAACAATAATAATAGTAATCTAAAAAATAGTAATAACAGTTAAAATAATAATAATAATGATAATAGTAATACCATAGAATTGTAGCATCACGGAAGGTAAACCGTCAAGACAGATGGAAAAATGGCAAAGTCACAAAATTTTCTTGAATTCCGTTTCTTTGTTTTTCTAAATAGAAATGATTGAACAAATTCTTTGAAACCGAATCTGTCGCTTCGGTTGGGTTTGGAATTTTTAAGCAAAAATTATTTTGGTTTTCTAGAAATAATTTTGGACTTTTCACTGCGGGTTTCAAACGTCTTTTTCTCAGGCGCAAGAACCGCTGCTCCAATCTTGATGACCTATCAGTGAATTGTGGCATTACTATTATTATTTATCTTTTAATTATTATTATTTATTGTTTAATTATTATTATTACTATTATTATTTATTTTTTAATTGTTATTATTTATTTTTTCTCAATGGCATTCTTATTATTTATTATTTTAATTATTATTATTACTATTATTATTTATTTTTTAATTGTTATTATTACTATTATTATTTATTTTTCAATTGTTATTGTTTATTGTTTTAATTATTATTATTACTATTAGTATTTATTGTTTCAATTATTATTTGGATGACAATAACACAAGTGAGGTAACCTACGTTCTAATAACATAGAGTTTACCTCATTTGTCTTATTTTCGATTGATTAATAATGTAACTATCCATTTATTGTTTGAATTGTTATTTTTATTATTTGTATTCAAATTGTTTCAATTGCTATCATTACTATTATTATTTATTGTTTCAATTGCTATCATTACTATTATTAATTGTTGTTTCAATTGCTATCATTACTATTATTATTTATTGTTATAATCATTATTGCTACTATTGTTATTATTGTCATCATTATTAATTTTGTTTTTATTGTTCTTATCATTATTGTAATCATAACTATTTATATAGTTATTGTTGTTATTAATATCATTTTGTTATTGTTATCATTAATCGTAATTTGATAGGCTTTTATTATCTACTGAAAATTAAACTTACTGGTTAAGGCTGTTTTCTTCAGTGGTGTTTATACTGGACAGTGTTTTTATACTTGTGTTATCCTAGAAAAATGAAACATATGTTGATCTCTTATCATAAACTAGGAAAGTTGTTATTGGTGTTGTCGACCCGACTTCCTCCTCGACAAAGAGGAAGGATTTTAATTATAATCTAAAAATTGTTTTCATTATAATTGGCAATTTTTTATTTAATTTTGTTGAAAAATAAAAATAAATACAGGCCTACCGACAAACGTTTATATTTGTTATTATTACAACTTTTGATTGTCTTGCTGAAACTTAAATCAACATTTATAGTTATGAATATTATCATTTTTAATTTAATTTGGTAAAATATAAAACTTACATTTTCCTTTTGGCTTTTGCTGGTTACATTTTGAGATGATTCTGTAACTTCATTCTCGTAGTAGCAGCTCGTTGGCGATTTTTTGGCATCCGTCTCACTTTCCTTGTTTTGGGGAACCGAAAAGTTTTTCGCCCAAATCTCCAGCTGTCGAGCGCTCAAAATAACCTCGGAGGTTGCTTCGTGTTTAAGACTGCCAAAAAAGAGTTTAAAGTGCTCGCAAAAATATATTAATTAAGAAACAAAAAAAGGTTGTGAAAATAAAATAATAATTATAAAAAAAAGTTGTAAAAAATAATTGTAAGAAATTTTAAAAAATCAACAAAAATGTATCAAATAACTTTAGTTTATTTTATTTCAATATTTTGTTATTGAAATATAATATAAAAAAGTTATTTGATATATTTTTGCTGATAAACTTGTTCATTTTTTGCAATTATTTTTTTATAACTTTTTAATTTTTTTAAATTATTATTCTATTTTTATAATTATTCAGCATATTCAAATCCCAAAATGACATCTTAATAACCAATTCCATAAATTAATTTTGTTAATACTTCCCACAAACATCGATTCTAGCCGAAACTATTTTAAGGACAAGAAAAATAAGAACTTACCTGACGGTGTCGGGAGCGATTTTTCTGTCCCTAATCATCATTTTTGCCGATAGGGTGGAAGCTGATGTGGATCTCTTGGGAACATTTTCGGCGCCTAGATCCAATGGCTGGATGCGGGTTTGGCTGGACAACGATTTAGGCCTACTCATGCTGGCGATTCTGAAAATTATTTTCGCTTTTTGAAGTGTTGTAATTTTTTTTTGTCTTAAATGTTTTGTCATATTTTTTATTGTCTAATAAAAGGAAGATTTACATGGCGTCATGAGAAAATGTTTGAGCATATTGTCAACTAATGTAGTCCAACTGTTGCAAAGTTAATAATTCAATTTTAAAGGAGATCAATGAAAGAAAATCTTACAAAATGTGTTCAAACTCAAGGAAGGTTTCACATCTACTACAAATGGACTGATTTTGGCTGATGACTATAATGCTAACATATTTTTTCCAATGTATACTACGTAAACATCTTTACCACCAGGCATAATTTTGTACTAACACAAGCCAAAGAAAGTCGTGCTTGTCGAATTTGCTTTACCAGACGAAGACAAATTTATCCAAATATATTCCGAAAGAGTAACAATTGTACCAATTTGTTTGAATGGCGGGAAAGAATATAGCTTTGCTCTAGAGGCTAGCAAGAAAAGATATTTAGATATATCCTCATTAAGAGTTTTTATAAAACTAAGAACGAATCCAACAATAAAAAAAACAGTATGAATAGTTTGCCATGGACCATTGGCGACTTTCAAACGCCCTTGACGTTGCATTGGCTGGTGAAAACGTGCTGCCACTTTGGTGGTGAATTGGCTTATCAAGACTTCTCACATGAACAAATTTTATTAACACTATACAACATGAAATATTCAGCAACGTTGGGTCAGGTTAATACTTTGTTAGGTGACTACTTACTTATATCATATCTTGCTGAAATTTCACCAGTGAATATACTTTGCACCCATAGCTTTTTCATTGAGTCCTAAAAACCATAATTACACTGATGTTATTATTTCTCCTTCTGAGCACACCGGACTGAAATGATACTTAGCCAAAAATAGCAACTCCCGTAATTCTTTCAAAGTAGATCGTGTTGCATGCAACGTGATCTAGGCACGCCATTTTGATTATTATTGTCATTATTATGATAATTTAGTGATGATAATGATGCAATAGTTTTAATTATTGTTGTCATTATTATGATAATATAGTGATGATAATTATGCAATAATTTTGATTATTATAGTCATTGTTATAATAATGTAGTGATGATAATGATGCAATAAGGATAATTAAAACAAGAACATTAAAAATTGCAATGATTTATTTTTATTTTTTTGAAATTATAGAACAAAATAGTAAAAAAGACAAATGCAAACATAATCACAAAAATAATATATTAAACATAACTGTGCAATAAACAAAAAAACATAATCACAAAAAAATAATTTGTTAAAACAAATCTACAATAAGTAATAAAAAAAACTATAAGTAAACACAAAATTAATATACAGGCATAACAAAAATAAATTAAGAATAATTAAAATTAAATTTAAAACTTAAATGAAATGATAGCAACAAGAAAACAAAAATAGTAATTATTATTATTTTTCTTCTGTTGCTTTTATCATCACAATTATTATTGCAGTTTTGATCATCATCATCATCATTATCATCATCCGATGAACTATTGTTATTTATTGTTGTCACGATGATAATAGCAACAGCAAAACAAAATAATAATAACAGATAGATCAATGATATTGGTAAAATGAAATATAATGCACAAACCTATAAATAATAATAACTATGCCGTAAAATAATAACACGACTAAAAACTCATTTTAGAATAATAATGATAATTAAAAACATATTTCATCGGGTGATGATAATAATGATCAAACTGATTTGATAATTATGATCATAATAATGTTGATAACAACTGTAATAATAATAATGATAATGATCATAATACTAATGATGATGATGATGATAAGAATGGTGGGTAGTATGATGATGATAGTAAGTATAATAATAATGATGGTCATAAAAGTATTGATGTTGATGATAACTGTAATATTAATGATGATGATAATAAAAAGTAGATGATGGTCAAAATAAAGTTGATGATAATGATAACACCTGTAACATTAATAATGTTGATGATGATCATAACAATGATGATGATAATGATAACAAATTTATGATGATTGTCCATTGCTATTCAACTTTGATTTGGTTTCACTTTCTTGGCTGCATTTAGTCATTCATTAACTATTGTAAGAAAATATTTGTTTATATAATTTTTTGTAAAAATTATAACTAAAACTAATCATAACAATCGAAAGAACATTATTGTTTCAACTATTTTATTATTATATTTATAATTATTATTATAATTATAATCATTATTACAACCAATGTAGTTGTTTTTTTAAACTTAAAATCAAGATCATTTTTTTTATTTTTTCGATATCTGAAATAAAAAATTTTCTAAACATTCTAAACGACAAAAAATCAAATTACTATTTTTAGGCTGCTAAGAGTTTAATTCAAAAATTATTTGAAGCAACAACCATAAATAAGAACTAAAGATAATAATAATAAATACTTAGATAAATAAATGAATAAAAAATAAATAAATAAACAATAACTGCAATTTTTATTTGTAATATAGCATTACATAATTACAAGGAAGGATAACAATTCTCATAAATATTTATTCAATTCACTTGATTACACCAAAACATTGAAATTTCATAAGCTAATAGAAAATTATAAAAAAATAAACACTTTTTTTAATTTTACATTTCTATTAAATAGTTATTACGATTTGTATATATGGTAGCATCATTTGGAGAGAATTATTTTTTAAATTTGACAACTTTAAAATTTTTTGAACATAATTATTATTGAATTATTTTAAACTAATTGAATGTACTATAAATTTTTTTTAAATTTCAATGTTTAAAACATCATTTATTTCTACAATTCTTCTTACCTTAAGACTTGATAATCAAAGTATTTAACTTTCTAAATTTATTAATAAATTTCCATATATAATTTATATAAACCATACATGTAATAATTTATTAATTAATAACAGTGAAAGTTACATAAACCTGTGCTTGAAATATAGTTTGTGCTTTCACTGACTCGAGGTCCAGGAATGAGAGGCAAACAAGGCCACGCCCCTTTATCATATAGACAGGAATGTTCGTCCAAAGGAATCTATTCCATAGGTGACATTATGTAACCGAAAACCAATCAGTCAAAAAACAATTTTGAATTCGTTTGTTCATGAAAATAGAAAACATACAAATCAAAACTATTTTATAACATCTACAATATATGAACAAAATGTATTTTATTTAATATTCCATAAAAAAATCTTTTTGGTCAAATCTCAAACGGTTTAGTTGGATAAGGATCGACAATAGCACAAGTGAGGCAACCCACATCGAAATAACATTGAGCTTACCTCACTTGTGCTATGTCGATCGAATCTTCTTAACAACCAATCAAATTGGCCATTCCTTCGTTGCCATGACAACGGATGTAATGAAAACATCAAATTTCACTTAATGTTTCATATTATCTCCGGTGCTGGAGATCTAATTTGAGCTTTTTCTATCTTCCATTGGTATATGTACAGGT
>JARUHE010074843.1:0-15375 GCA_031471125.1 Archaeomysis grebnitzkii
CTACTGACGAGGGTATCAGGTGATACCGAAATATTTGGAAATAAACTTATCCTCGCGAATTTGTGTGTTTTATTTTAACAAGAAACTAGAATGTTTTTCAACAATATAGCAATTACTATTTCAATATATTAACTAATTAGTTAGTCAACCAATTAAATGGCCATTAATTTAATTAAATGTTGAATGAATTAAATAATTAGTAAATAAATTAGTGAAATAACCATTCATATAATTAACTATCCAATTTACTAATTATTCAATATATGAACAACAAAAACAAATAATTGAAAATATTTTGTCCATTACAGAGTCACCCGTTTTGAGTCCGAACCAGACGGACCCGATCTTGCTAGCGGACTTGTTCGAAGGGGACATTATGCTTGTGGATCTGGCCATCAAAGATATCCTCATGGTAGGTTTTTATGCTGTTAATAATAATTGTTGTTGATATTAAATAATAATAATAGTTATTTATAGTAAAACAATAATAATAGTTATTAATAGTAAAATAATAATAATAGTTATTAATAGTAAAACAGTAATAATAGTTATTAATAGTAAAACAATAAGAATAGTTATTTATAGTAAAACAATAATATTAGTAATACAATGATAATAATAGTTATTAATAGTAAAATAAAAAAAAAAGTTGTTAATAGTAAAACAATAATAATAGCTATTTCTATTGAAATAATAATAATAGTTATTAACAGAAAAAGAACAATAATAATTATTTGTAGTGAATATAAAGATAATATTAATAAAAATGTTAAAATTTCTGAACAGTAAAAACAATAACAATAATAATATTAAAAGTTATGAATAGTAAAAACAATAATGAAAACATAGTTATTTATGTAAACATAATAATAACAGTTATTTGTTATGTTGTTTCCCAACAACAGTTCTCACATATTGCACTATGCAGTAATAGTGCTTTGGATGATATGACTTAGATTTATCATATACAAAATTTTAATTAGAAAAATACATTTGACAATGCCCATTCTTATCCTTGCTTTTTTATAACAACCATAATAGTTATTAATAATAATAACATTAGTTAAAATTATTAGCAGTATTAATATTTATTGTTTGTTTCGATTAAATAATATGAACACTTAATATTAGTATAATAGTTAAAGTTTTTGTTAATATGATAATAAAAACAATAATAATTTGTTTTAATTTAATAGTAACAGTCATAACTAAAATAAAAATGGTTGTAATTACGATAATATTTTGTATTATTATAACAGTTATTATTATTAATATTAACATTGCTAATTGTATTAACAATAATGACAGTAAGAATTATAATAATAATATACTACAAAACTGTATTGATAATAATATTATAACATGATAGCCTTAATATTAACAATAACAACACTAAAATTACATTAACATTATTGTTTTAAGAAATTAATATAAGTAAAAACAACAATAACATTACATTAATAGCTTTATTGATAATGCAAATAACAAAAATAATATAATGATACAAAAAAATAACTGCAACAATATAGCAACCTATTTATAATAATACAAAAATGATAAGAACACACTATAACAGTATTATTAATCCTATAAATAACAATGATAATATTAATGTTAATAATAACAACAATAATAACATTATTAGCATTGATAACAACAATACAAATATTAATAAAACTACAATAATAATATAATATCATTATAAATGATAATACTAACAACAATAATAATAATATAATTCTTTTTTAACAATAATAACATAATTAACATGAACATGTTGTTTATAGGGAGATAGACTTTATCATTCGTAAGCCAATTAATAAAGAAAATTATTCAGCGTGGCTAAATTGTATGCAAATAATCAATGATAATAATAATAATAACAATACCAATAAAACCAAATATTAATAATAATAACAACAATACCAATAAAACCAAATATTAATAATAAAAATAACAATACTTTTTTCACTTTTGATTTATTTATTTATACACAAAACACAAAACTAATAAGGTTTTATAATCCCACTATGGTGTACACTCTAAAATAAAATTTTACAAGCATAAAAGTGAATAAAATGTTTACAAAACAAAATGTACAAGGAGTATAGGCCTATATATTAATTTTTTTTAAATATTTAAGAAAAATTATAAGATTGTATTCAATTACAATTGAGAAACATAAAAAGTAAATATAAATAATAAATATAACTTTTCAATAAATGGAAGAAAATGAAAAAAAAAACATTATGTTTACGTTCATAACTTATTAGAAAGATTTTAATATTTGGAGCTCGCATAGTTGTTAAAAAACATTTTAAGAAAGAAAACGGATTGAGGTTTCAACATTTTATTATCAATCTCCTTCATAAAGTGAACACCACAAAAGACTGTAAATGTCCTCTTTATCTTAGTTCTAACATATGGCAGATTTAATGCATTACAATTGGCCTGTGTATTATAGTAGCTTAAAGGTAACAAATGGATAAAAAAACCTATAAAAATATCAAAAGTTTCATACAAAATGAGATTTAAGAATTTTAATAAAAACATATTTATAATATCTTTAAACTTCAAAATAACAAGTAGTTTATACATCTTGTTTGTGGAAGTTAATGGAATATTTTGATCATTGAATTTAGCAATTACAATGTTTTTCAAAATGTTGTTAATACTATATTTATTTCATTTAAACTTTGATCATTCAGACCTCCACATGCAATAACATAAATTTTTAAAATTGGGTAAGCGAATGAGAAACGTATATTTAACAAAATGTTACGTTAGGTTTTAATGAATATGTTATACCCTGTACTTTACTTAATGTCATCCACGTGTGTATTAAAATTTAAAGTTTTGTCAATTGTAATTCCAAAATCTTATTTATTATTATTATTATTTTTATTATGTTATTCTTATTTACCCATTCCAATTATGTTAACAATAATAGCTATGACATTACGAATAAAACCAACAATAATAAAGTTCACAATACTAAAAATAATAATAGCAATAGTTATAATATTAACAATAGCAAAAATGACAATAATACAATTACTAATAATAATAATAATAATAATAATGAAACTACCATCCTTAAAACGATTTCCATTGCAGTCCCCAGCTTTGCCTCAGACGCAGCGACTGAACAGTAAAAGATTCTCAAAGAGGCAAAGACATCGCAACGGCATCGTCAAAGAAGAACAAAAATGGCCGAACGGAATCGTCCCTTACCTCATCTCCAACTCGTACAGTCAGTGACACTCACATAATCTTGATTTTCCTAATATAATAATAAGCATGTTAGTGAGACGTCAGGGAGGCGTTCTGGAACAGTCTTAGAGCATCTCCAACTGCACTGTTTTGTTGGTAAACGTGTTCACGAATAGGCAGTAAGACACTCTGATCATTTGTGGATTAGGATAAATGTAATCATTATGATCTGTAACTTTTAAATACAACTTAGTTGTGCTCAGTGTGGTTAATAACAGTTTAACAATGCTATAACAATATAAAATAATCTTATAAACTAAAAAATAAAGTAAAGGACGACATTATATTTGAAATAAAATAGGAGTAAGAATTAATAAAAATGGAAACATTTTATTTCCAAAAAACACAATTGAAACAATAGTAAGAAACAAAAAAAATTGATTAATATCCAAAAGTTTTCAAAAGTTACAAACTTGACCATCAATTATCGTTATAAATAAATCTTAGTATAAGTAACGAATTACTGTTTATTAATGAGTTTAAGGTTTATTAAATGGCTTATGTTTTATTAAAAGGTTCATGTTTTATTAAAGGGTTAATGTTTGATTAAAGGGTTAATGTTTTGTTAAACGGTTAATGTTTTGTTAAATGGCTCATGTTTTATTAAATGGTTAATGTTTTAATAAATGGTTAATGTTTTGTTAAGGGGTTAATGTTTTTTTAAAGGGTTCATGTTTGATTAAACGGTTAATGTTTAGTTAAACGGCTCATGTTTCATTAAATTGTTAATGTTTTAATAAATGGTTAATGTTTTGTTAAAGGGTTAATGTTTTTTTAAAGGGTTCATGTTTGATTAAACGGTTAATGTTTAGTTAAACGGCTCATGTTTTATTAAATTGTTAATGTTTTATTAAATGGTTATTGTTTTGTTGAACCACTAATGCCTTATTAAAGGATTAATGTTTTACTAAAAAGTAAGTCTTTTAATAAAAGATTAATGTTCTTAAATGGTTAATGTTTTATTAAAGGGTTTATGTTTTACTAAAAAGTTAGTGTTTTATTAAAGGTTTATGGTTTTGAAAGGTTAATGTTTTCAAATAAAAATTTGGTTAAGCAAACAAAAGTTTTTGAGATAAAAATTTCAATAACTTTAATTTCAAATGAAATTACAAAAAAGCAAACAAAAAATGTTCCAATTTATTCTCAAAGTTTAACTTCATTGAATTTATTGTCAACTAAAATATTTCTAAAATAAGAAAACCGAGAAAAGAAAATTAGAATTATCTTAGATAAAAGTTTTTTCCAAAAATTTTTAAACTTTTTTTATTGCTAGAAAATCACAATTCTTTTTGTAAATTGATATTTTTTGTTTTGGATAGAAAAAACTTTTGTTATTTCTTTGATAGCTTTTTAAGCTAAGACGTGAAATAATCAACAATCTTTTATTTCTAGTGTAATAAAGACTTTTTTCCATGTTGAAAAGTGCAGAGCAATTTTTTCTTTGTTTTCATTTTTATATGGATTTTTTTCTCCAGGAAATAATGCTACTTCTTTTTAAGAAAAACTTTTCAACATTTTAACCATATAACGTTTATGTAATTATATAGCAATATATATATAATATATACAGTAGCTATGTAAAATCAATTGTATTTATATATAATTTTTTAGAATTATTACTATAGTGCTTGAAATACCATAAGCTAGATTTGACATGTTTTTTCGTCACAGAAGTTGTTAAGGAGTTATAGTTGGACGAAAAAAAAGTTGAGATAAAATTAATTTTTATAAAAGGTTTTCACAATTTTCTTAAACAATGGAAAAATAAAATAGATCAAAACAATGATAAAAAGGTTGAAACATATAATAAAGTGATTTTTAAGTAGAAAGTTCATCAAAACAGCAAACTGTTGTGAGAATAATGATTTGTTGCGTAGTTTGAAATTTGGTTTAACCATCCCAGACAGCATGTATACACTGGGCCAGCTCCGTTCTTGTTCTGGCAAACATGGCTGACCGTCTCATCCGGCAAACGGAACAGAGCCATATTCGGCCCAGATCTATATGCCGGTTGTTAAATGAAACATGTGTTCCAACTATGGCTCAATTCCGGTCGCCAGATCCGGGCCGGCCTATATTTGCACATCGGGCTTGACCTGGGCCGTATCCGGTTGCCGGTCGTCAGCCATACTGATGCTGCGTTTGCCAAAATAGAACCGTAGCGTGGCAATGTTTCAATCATAATAGCCGGTTTTCAGCCAGCTCAATCTTATTGAAACCAGTATCAAGCCATATCTTTGCCATATTGTAAGCAATGTTGAGCCAACCTTCGGCTAGTTTGGAGCCACACTGCAAACAGTGTTGACCCACTTTCGACCAGCATTGCACAAAGTTAATTCCGCATTACAACCAGTGGTGGACCAGTTTTATCCCCACAAAACTAGTTAGATGCTGCAATCTTAACCTATATCTAAACTATATTATATCCAGGCTTGGTAAAATGCATAATTTTTAGGGAATTTCAAATACAATACACCAAATACAAATAATTGTAACGTGACTTTGAATGTACAATTATATTTAAATTAAAATAGTCAGTTATGAATAAACGTACTTTTTTTAATTTTATAAGTTATAACACTCAATGCCTAAGATTTGAAGAATAATCCATTCTTCAACTGGGCCTCAAAATAAGAAGAAGAACTTATCACTTTTTCAAAGTTTATTGGAATAAATGTGTATGCAAATACACGACTAAAATATCATGGTTTTGAATGAAATTATGATATTTATATATACAATACAAACTTTAGTTAATTCACAGAAGAATAATGCAAACAAACAACCTAATTAAACAGCATGTAAGCCGTGAAGCGGGACACCAGTGATAACGTTAATAACAACAATAATTGAGCGTAAGTTGTGGCTTGAAACCCGAACATCAAACCATCATGGATGATCCTTAAGATACAATATTTATTACCAAGCTTGGTTAACATGGCTTAAATGTAAACTAACATTGCAATACCTAACTAATTTGATGTCGATTGAAACTGCCTAAAAAATTGTGCAGAACGTTTTGCAATGTTGCTACAAACTGGCCAAAGTCGGCCCAACAGTGTTTGCTAGCTGACTAAGATATGGATCGAGTATGCCTCAAAACTGGTTAATATGTTTGCCAATGTCCAAGCTACGGTACTATTATGGCAACAGTACAGCTGAAGACCAGTAACCGGATATGGTCCATATACGGGCTGTTGTGCAAATATAGGGTGGGCCGGACCTGGCGACTGGAACTGGGCTGATAGTAGATGGATCTGGGCCAGGTATGCTCATATTGACTTTACTGTCAGGAAATCTTTTTTTTTTAAATGTACTTTCAAAATTTATTTAAAATTTTGTTTAAAAACATTTTGTTACATATTAAAATTTGTTTAGATACCATACGTTTTATATTAACATGTAAACCGTATATCTTGTTTGATACATATATAGTTCTGTGAAAATATCTTATCAGTAAATTTAAGATTTGCTTAAACATATTTTAGGCTGAGGTTTAAAGTTTGTTTTAATATGTTTTTATGTAATATTGAAAATTTGTATTAACAAGTTTTGTTCTAATAGTTAAAATTTTTCTTGAAAAGTTTTATTTCAATAATTAAAGTTTATTTAAACATATTTATTATAATATATCATAAAACTTCATTAGTTTTTTTAAACTGCTATAAAATGTTTTACTAAAACATTTAAAATTTGTTCAAGTACACATTATTCTAACATTTAATATTTTATTTAACATACTGTATAATAGTCTAACATTTCAAAATTTCCTACAAAATATTTAAAAAAAAAAACATTTTAAGATTTGTTTAACCATATTTTATTTTACCATTTATTCAATATTTTCTTTAGTATACTGTATAGTATTCTAATATTTAAAATTTCCTACAATACATTTACAAAAACATTTAAAGTCATTTTCAACATATTTTATTTTACTATTTAAAATTCTCTTTAATATACTGTATGGTATTCTAATAATTGAATTTCCTAAAAATATATAAAACAAACATTTAATATTTGCTTAAACGTATTTTATTCTACCATTTAAATATGAAAAAATTTAAAGTTTGTTTAAACACACCTCATGCTAACATTTATAATTTTGCTCCAACAAAATCTATTTGAACAGAGAAGGACGAGCGTCTGGTCATAGCCAAGGCTTTTAGGACAATTGAAGCAGAAACTTGCATCAAATTTATTCCCAGAGACAACGAGCAAGATTATGTCCATATCATTAAAGGAGATGGGTGAGTGTGGAAGAATGGTTCTTGTTAATGTTTAACGAACTTTTGACATGAAAAGTAAAACACTTTGAAGCTTATATTAAAAATTATTTGTATAAGTTTGTATCTACCAATGAGGCTATATAGTAATCCTAGCCGCTTATGGTAAGCCTCACCTTCTTTGCCCATGCTACCAGCCGTGGAAAATGCAAAGGGTATGAAAGTCCCTGTTTCGATGCTCAGAATTCGGTCATTGTATGTCCTTTTCTTTTCTTCTTCTTGCTCCTTGTATACCTGCCGAAGGTTTTTATTAATTTTGTATAACGAAGATTTTGTTTTATTATGCAGTAATGCGTTAACATTGGCAATACATTATTTTTTACCTAATAGTTATCATAATTTATTATTTTTGTTCATTTATTTATTATTTTTGTTTACATAAAAACTTCAAAAGGAAACTCAAATCCAAATTAATAGTATAAATATGACAGCTAGGGCGAAAATAAATAGCTGTAAATAAAAAAACTATCCTATTACTATGTTTGTTAGTTTATTTACTTTATCATATTTATAATAATTTAAATTATAAAACTTGGTTACAGATAACACGCTGTCCACCTTTCTTGTATAAGTCACTCAATGTATCTGATCGTATTATAGAGGGTGGTTCAATGTCTCATACATAATAGAATACACACAGCACATACTGTATATAAGTCAATCAATGCCTCTGGTAGTCTTGTCTCCCAACAAGATCCCTAATTTAACTTATTGATTAGCTCCGATGGTTAACTGTTGCATCTAGTATATATGATAATGATAATGATACATTCAATTTAGCCATTACCTTTTACAAATAAATAAGCAATCAATTATATACACCTAATATTCATTAAGTTACTACAATAATTGTAATCTATATAACTAGGAGCAAAGGACTAGTTTCTAAATTTAACTAAAATCCATAATAAAAATCATTTACATTTTAAAGTTCAACTGGCCACAATACCTATCCTGAGATGTGAGTGTAAGCTATATAATAAGTGAGTTCATCACTTTAGATGCTGTAATAAGTTTCTGGCTAATTTTTGGAACACGTCCATTGAACTACTAGCTCTTGTGGCTAAGCTTAAATCATTTCAATATTCCCAGATCATTTTTACACTAGGATTTTGTAAGTCAAATTAAACAAGAATTTTCGGGTTGCGATTAATAACCTAGCAAAACATTAAAAGGTCTTTCAAAATACCCTAAGATCTTACAATATCTTACAAGATATTAATATACTTAGTAACCATGCCCAGTCTCTATTATTTTCCTCCGCCATAGGTGTTCGAGTTCAGTGGGGAGGATGGGTGGTGCGCAGCCCATCTCCATTGGGTACGGCTGCAACTATGCGGGAATCGTGATGCACGAGCTGATCCACGCTTTGGGCTTCTGGCACGAGCAGTCCCGGACCGACCGAGACCGTTTCATCACAATTCTGTGGCAGAATGTCGAAACGGGGATGGAGTACAACTTCAAGAAGTACGACTACGGCACCATACAGACCCTGGGAGAGAAATACGATCTTAGTTAGTGTTGTTTTATTTCAATTTTTATAATTACCATGTGTAATATCGCCCAAGAATGAAGAGTACTCTCAGTAAATAATACCTAAATATTACATTTTACAGCGTTTTGTTTTATGATATTAAAACAAAAGTAGGTACGCATAAGGTTGGCTCTATTTCTTGGGTGATAGTATATGAGTTTGTTTTTATTTTAATTTTAACGTGTTTTTTTTTATTTCAAAATCATCAAATGTACTACAGCAAGTTTTTGATGTATTATTAATTTAATTTTGTAATATATTTAACTACATACTTATCAAATGACTATGCTTTCAATGCATAAAATATTCTTGTCATAAGTACTAAATTCATTGTAGTTGAAATGATGTAAAATGAGTTATACTTAATGTAAAAAGCAATTCTGAATGAACAAATAAAATTCTTCTATCTAAAGATAGTACATGAAATGTTTTCTTGCAAGACAAACAGACGTGTAAGAATTGTTTACATAACACTTTCAAACAATTATTTTAAAACTACACAAACATACTTTTAATGGGCATGCCTTAAAGATAAGAGACCGAATGAGATAATGTTTCGATTAAATGTTTTCTTACCAAATCTTATTCTAAAGAGATAGAAAAAATCATTAGTACAAATGAGTGTTGTTGTTGTTGTTGTTGTTGATGGTAGTAGTAGCCTTAGTGATGGTAATAGCAGCAGTAGTGTTGATAATAGTAATTGCAGTCGTGGTAGTAGTAATGTTAGCAACATGAATCAGAATACATCGCTCATGAAAATCAATCAACAAATCAGATACATCTAAATAAATTATTTGGTTAGTAATAATGTTTATGAAATCTATAATAAATGAACCCTAAGAAGTGAAAACCAAAATAGCAACAATGTTCTTATTAAAACAACTAAATAATCAAATCAAATTGAAACAAAACAGTCTATTAGTTTGAAGACCTAAGCAATATCATCATTGTAGCGCATTGTTTTACATCAACAACATCACCAACAAATCGAATGAAATGTTTCCACTTTGATTCTCTGCAATTTTTGTTGTTGTCGACCTAATCCGTTGGATTAACCGATGTTTCTTTCAGCAAAATAAAAAAAAGTCAAAAATAAAAAGTGATTTATTGGTTTTGCCAAAAGTTTTGAAGAAACTTGAGAAAAAAAAGATTTCTTAACTTTTATAGCAAAGTTGAAGTTTTTACCTCATTAGTATTTAACTTGGTAACAGTTTACTATTTCTTTTATTTAATAAATATCTAAGAAATGCATCAAATGATTATATATGCATTTTACAGCACTGTCTTATGTATACAAATTTTATACTACATTAATGTTTGTTCTGTTCATAGAAACTGTTTGCTAAAAACATTTAAAAAAAATATTAGTGTCAAAACTATATGTTTGATTTCACAAATAATAAAAAGTTTGTACTATATTTTTTTGTTTCAAGCCATGCGCAAAACTTCAAAGCAAACGAGAAAAAAATCACACAAACCTTATAATTGAGAAATTATTCTATTTCATACATTTAAAAATAGTTGATAATTGTATTAGTTCTAAGTACAATATAATTCTATATTTAAAAAATAGCAAACATATAATTGAAATTGGCAATATGAATGCAATACACTTCACTATACAATTTTTGTATTAATTTAAATAAATAAATAACAAACAGGTAAGCAAATTAAACAATCAAATACACAAATGCTCTAAAAATTGTTTAGGAGTTCAAGCAAAAAAAGTACGTGGACACAAAACAATTGTCTAAACAGAGCAAGCTCGATATCTAAGCAAACAAGTTAAGTATCTGAACCAAGAAACGAAATGTACAAGCAAATAAACTAAATATATAAACGCACAATCTAACCGTGTAAAAAAGCAAGTTAGAAGTGTCTAAGAAAAATGAATTAAGTATTTAAACAAAATGAACTAAATATCTAAACAAACTGAATTAAGTATCTAAACAAACAATGAAGTATCTGAACAAAATGAATTAAGTATTTAAGCAAATTGAATTAAATATCTAAACAAACAATGAAGTATCTAAACAACATGCATTAAGTATCTAAACAAACAATGAAGTATCTGAACAAAATGAATTAAGTAGCTAAACAAATTGAATTAAGTATCTAAGCAAACAATGGAGTATCTGAAAAAAATTAATTATGTATCTAAACAAATTGAATTAAGTATCTAAACAAACAATGAAGTATCTGAACAAAATTAATTAACTATCTAAACAAATTGAATTAAGTATCTAAGCAAACAATGAAGTATCTGAACAAAATGAATTAAGTATTTAAGCAAATTGAATTAAGTATCTAAACAAACAATGAAGTATCTGAACAAAATTAATTAAGTATTTAAGCAAATTGAATTAAATATCTAAACAAATAATGAAGTATCTAAAATACATGCATTAAATATCTAAACAAATTCAATTAAGTATCTAAATAAACAATGAAGTATCTAAAAAAATGAATTAAATATCTAAGCAAACAATGAAGTATCTGAAAAAAATGAATTAAGTATCTAAACAAATTGAGTTAAGTATCTCAACAAACAATGGAGTATCTGAACAAAATGAATTATGTATCTAAACAAATTGAATTAAGTATCTAAACAAACAATGAAGTATCTGAACAAAATGAATTAACTATCTAAACAAATTGAATTAAGTATCTAAACAAACAATGAAGTATCTGAACAAAATGAATTAACTATCTAAACAAACAATGAAGTATCTAAACAAAATTAATTAAGTATCTAAACAAACAATGATGTATCTGAGGAAACCGAATTAAGTATCTAAACAAATAATAAAGTATCTAAGCATATAATTAAGTATCTAAACAAATAATGAAGTATATAAGCAAACAAATTATGTATCAAAATAAGCAAATTAGTTACCTGCTCAAATATAACATATTAATTCCCATAACACTATTGTAATTAACTAATTGTTCTCCGTGGAAACATATATTGTCTTGAACGAAGCCAACAAATTTCAATATATTGTGGATTGCAATAAGAAACGAAATGTATTATTATTTTATTTATTATTATCATTATTATTATTATTTATATTATTATTATTGTATTTATTGTTGTAGGGTTAAACTCATTAAGAGTTAATATTGAACATAACCTTTAATAAACATGAAGACCTCGAATCTATAACCAAAGAAAATTTATTTTTTAATTTGATAAGAAAAAACATCGTCTATGACGATGATTATTGAGATTAGACGTTTTCGTGGTTTTAATTGGGATCAAGGTTCAACGGACCAGGGTATGCATGCGAGGCAAACTCACCGCTTGGAATGTCAACAATGACCGGCGTTTAAGGAAATCAACCATTCAAATACTAATCGTTATCATTTTCGTACCATAAAAGGTTGAAGTTTATTACCAAAAAAGGTATATACTACCCGTAGAGTTAAAGTATAGAGTTTGAATCGACAATTCCATACTTAAGGTAAGTTGTATGTTGTTTGAATGCGGGTCAACTCACTTGTGATATATATTCGTAGATCTTAATTTGTATCATTATCTTATATAAAGATAAGATAAACACTTTTATTAAATTTTATAAATGTCAGGTATATACATTCATATTTTGTATGTAATAGATAGTGGGTTACAATGAAAGACAAACACTAACATCCATAGCAATACAAGTTGAAAACAACTATTACTAATATCAATAATAACAATAATGGTAATAATAAACAAATATAGTAAAATATTATTAAATCATTAATAATATGCTAATAAAATATTACAGTATTGGGTGTTTCATAACTCATAAATATTTCGTATCTCAGGAAGACAGAACACATGAACAGTTTTTTTTAGGATTTGAATAATAGAAAACGAGTGTCATATTTATGGATATCCATATAATTTTTTTATTTACGCGTTGTTAGATACAAATTTGGTTAATAAATCATCTGTAAGTAAATACTATATATAAATCAATTGTAAGTAAATACGACATATTCAAAAAATACAAATTCAGATAAATGAATTGATATAACTGTCATGGTGTTATGTATAAAATAGACACATGTACCCAACTTTGACTTTTTCTTTATGTGTTAGGTTGTATTAAAACCTTGATAAAAAATTAATTATGGCAATTAAAAGTGTCCTATCTAGATGTTCACAAGCCTTATTTTTCTTACCACTTGCGAACGTCTAAAAAAAGATTAAAGTTGGTCAAATTTCATGTATTTCATAAATAAGGTATGCCATTACTTGGGATTTTCATAACTAAGGAGTTTCACTGTAGTAAAAAGCTAACAAAGTATGAACCCCATACTAATGAAAACATCGTTGAAATAATGCTAATAACAATACTAACACAATTAACAATATATAAAAATAAAACAATAATAACCATACTGATATCATTAGAAATAGACAAGAAAAACAAAAATAACAATACTAACAACATCAAGAATATATAAAACAAAACAATTATAATAATATTAACAATATTAACAACATTAAAAATAGATAAAACAAAACAGTAATAATAATACTAACAACATTAACAATAAAAAAGACAACCAACATAAGTATGACATAATAACACAAAGAATAAGATAGATAATAAAATAAATAAACAATAAGAGCCATGACATAATAACATAACCAAAAAATAATAATAACATAAGTAGCATACCTAAAAATAATAACAATGCCAAAATAACAAAATTAATGTACATAAAACTTGAATAACATAAATAAACAAAAATAACTATGACATAATAACATAAATGCCAAACAATAAAAAATGACAAAAAAACATAAATAGTATAAATGAAAACTTGAATAACATTGACATAAATAAACTAAAATAACAATGACATAACAACATAAATGCCAAATAATAAAAATGACAAAATGACATAAATAAAAAAAATAATACCATAAACAACATAAATAGACACTCATATAACACGAAAAAACAATAATAACACTGGCATAATAACATAAATAAACAATAATAGAAAAAACATTATAACATAAATCACATAAATAATAACTTAAATAACATAAATAAACAAAAATAACTTTGCCATGGTATAATAAACGACATAAATAACATACATGTTAACATATATAACATGAATAAACAATAACAATAATGAGATAAACAACATAAATAAAATAAATGTTAACATAAATAACATGAATAAACAAAAATAACTATGCCATAGTATAATAAATAACATATATAACATAAATTTTAACATAACAAGAATAAACAATAACAATAATGACATAAACAACATAACTAAAATAAATGTTAACATAAATAACATGCATAAAAAGAAATAACTATGCCATAGTATCAGAAATAACATAAAAAAACATAAATGTTAACATATATAACATGAAAAAACAATAGCAATAATGACATAAATAACATAAATAAAATAAATGTTAACATAAATAACATGAATAAACAAAAATATCTATTCCATAGTATAATAAATAACATAAATAACATAAACGTTAACATATATAACATGAAAAAACAATAACAATAATGACATAAATAACATAAATAAACAAAAATAACTATGACATATTATCATAAATAACATAAATAACATAAATTTTAACATAAATAACATAATTGTTAACATGACTAAACAATAATAATAATGACTCAACATCATAAAAAAACTCTTTTATTCCAGGTTCAATTATGCATTACGGTTCCAAGGCGTTCGCAAAGGACAGAAAACGACCGACAATCATCCCAAACAAAAACGTTGACATCGGCCAAAGAAGATATTTATCGGAAGTGAGTTTCAAAAAAATAAAACAATAAATAATTATTTGATTAAAAAAACATATAAAAATTTCACAATTGCTTGGTTAAGAAAAACTTATAAAAACTATAATAATTGTTTGATTAAAAAACATAAACAATTAATAATTGTTTGGTTAAAGAAAAACATATAAAAATATTAATAATTTTTTAGTTAAGAAAAACATAAAATTTTAACAATTGCTTGGTTAAAGATATTGCAAACAGATATAAGTTTGAATAAACAGCTATTTGGAATATTTCAGCTTCAGCCTATAAGGATCGACCATAGCACAAGTGAGGCAGCCCACGTTTAAATAACATAGAGCTTACCTCACTTGTGCTATTGTCTATTACATATGGATCAACAATAGCACAAGTGAGGTAGCCCACATTCAAATAACATAGAGCTTACCTCACTTGTGCTATTGTCTGATATATATGGATCAACAATAGCACAAGTGAGGTA
>JARUHE010074954.1:0-15369 GCA_031471125.1 Archaeomysis grebnitzkii
CTAAAAAACAAACAAGTTATTAAGAAAATAAAAACTTGAACCTTTTGTTGAATATCCGGACGACGACGACGACGACGGAATAGTAACACCTATGTCTTAACTTCGTTTCACTTGCTCGACAAAAATCGAACAGATACAACCAAACTTTTAACATTAAAATAATGGTTCTTAGTTAACTCAACTTAGAAGAAAGTAACAATCAAAGTCCAAATTTTTTGGAAAAAAATTCTCTTTGTAGTATTAGGTAAAGGTCATACATAATGAAAAACTTGTTAATTAAAATTTGTTCTAATTCCTAAATTTTGTTAAACTATAATAATAACAAACACATTACTATTACATTCAAAACTATAATAGAGATTCAGGTACAAAGGAACCAATCATATTTCCTAGCCAGATGTGTATCACCTTTAAATGTTCAGAAGATTAGTTTAACAATGGAATACCAGGATAAATGCATTGCTTACTTCACACTTATTTTTTTAATTTATTTTTAATAAAAAACATTAAGTACAAGGAAATTCGTAAATTAATTTATCATATGAAAACTACAACACTACCATATTTAAAAATATGCTAATTCTGTCTAACCAGATATTTTAAAACATTATTTTGATAAATTTTCAAATTACAAAAAAAATTGTTGGGAAATTTTGTTCAAAATCATATAAAAAACTATTGATGTTCAGTAAAGAAATCTGTAGAATGAAAATTTTAAAAAGAAAAAAAACTCGAAAACCTATTATTTCAATAAATATTTTCTATTTTGCTGCAAAAAATCCTTGGAAAATATTGGTCAAAACTATATATAAAGCATTTCATATTTAATAAAAAATTGTAAATTAAAAAACTCTTAAAAAAAACTATATTTCAAAACATAGGAACTTCTTTAGACTGTTGAAAATTGATATTTCTATGTTATCATAATTAAATATTTCTCAAAAATTAAAAAGAAAGTTATAAACAAAATTATGATTTTGTGTAACTCTATAAAAACACTTCTAACAACAACTATTATTATTATTATTAAAAATGGATTTTTCAATATTCATGAAAAAAATATTATTCAGAAATGAAAACCTTAAACAAAACCAGAGGACTAGTCACCAATGTCTCATATGTAGTAAAAACGGTTTATCTAAATATGAAAATTAGCTATGACCACACAAATTTTTCATAAAAAGCCTTATATCTCAATAATTATTAGTTTTTCCAAGAAATACCACTTCATAACTGTTTATTCGAGAAGTAAATGACAACTATAGGTCAACAAACACAAAAACTTACTTAAATATTTTGGATACATCTACCATGCCAACGACGGAAAAATAACACCTTAGTAGACCTTAGCCTCTGGCATAAAAAAATGAGTGAAACTAACTAGCCCAAAAAAAAATATACAAACATTGCTTTAAGATTAATAACAAAAAAACTTAGCCCAGACAACAAGGTCAGAAATCCATTAAATACTCAGTAAAAATTATTTCGGACACTCACTTTGTACTCAAAATCACCAAGTGCCCGAGAAACAGCCAATGACCCGTTGACTCTTTGAATCATAACCGACCCTCCAGCATTCTGAATGCGCTCTTTTTCGGTGGGATTGACCGGCTTGTGGTCTTGTGTGCTGAACCCGACATTGCCGGAGCGACACAAAAGTGCCCGAGAATCGCCGCAATTAGCCACGAACAAATGTGTTGGAGATATCAGGCCACAAACAGCTGTTGTGCCACTCTTGTCTTCTCCGCTTGCCACCTGTGTTTGGTAGAAAAGAAGCTTAACATGAATGCTGTAATAAACATTCCAACACAACTGGATGAATAATGCACAAACAAAATAAAAAAAAATATGTAGGTAGTTGTTCAAACTACTTAAGTTTTAAAATATGTGATATGAACAGTAATATTTCATTAACAAAAATGGACTTTTCATAAAAATCGGCCATATGGAAATATATACTTTAAATTATTAATTTTCAAATTATTTCAGTCTTCTTCATAAACAAGTTGAATTTTTTTTATGTTATGAAGTTAAAAAAATTGAAACCATTCAAGCACAACAAATCTCACCTCTGGCATTTCCCTCATAGCTTCATCTAACTTTAAAAATCCCGTTCGAATTCCTTTTTTAATTATGTCTATGTTTTCTGGAGAAATACTACCGTCTGTGGACGAGGCAGTTGATGCCTAAAAAGATAGTATGGTATACAAATGTTAAATTATTAGAAGTGTGGATAATAATTTTTAAATACTTTTTATTTATTGAAAGTTTTAGAATTCAGACAATCAATGGAAAAACATTAATTTAAATTATAGATGAAATGTACTTTTATTTATTTATTTATTACTTAATTTAATTTTACAATTTAACATTGTCAAGCTTGTATTTACATCACCTGCACAAAAACAAGTATGAGTAAATGATGTGCAATAAATCTGGGTTTATATGTTTATAAAGTTTCTAAAATTGTGTAATCATTTAATAAAATTATATATATTATTATATTGGCATTGTTCTTTCATTTGTTTATAATAAAAATATCTCAAACTTTCATAAAAACTTTTGGTTAATCATGAATTTGATGATAAATTGGCCAAGTCTAAAAACTCCTAAAAAGTTAAATTTTTAAATGCTTTCAGGTATTCTACTTTAAAATCATATGTTCTTTCATTTGTTTTAAATAAACTTTTCTCTAAACCTTCAAATAAAAATCTTGGTTAACCATGAATTTCAATTTTTTTATAAATTTTATGTTTTAATAAGCAAATATTGAGTTAGGAAATTTTTTTTAGTTATACCAGTGTAAAATCAGAGGTCACTTATTGAAGCTGCATTTTTCAAACCTAGCTTAATAAAATACAACTATGTTTTTATTGAAAAAAAATTATATTCATTGTACTAGTTATATTTTCAAATTTGGGAAGGAAAACACAAATTAAGAAACTTTAACTAAATAACAAGTTGTGAAACTTTACAAATAGTTGAGGTTGTCTAAATTATTTTTACAAAACACATTTTAAATTGAAAAAAAATGTGGATGCTTTATTCATGGCTACCTTAAATTGATCACAGGAGGTGATGGATGGAAGTAGATGCTCTGAACAGTGTGCAGATACTCTGGCACCTGCATGGCCGTCAAACACCGCAAAAAATGCCCAATCCTGAAAGTTTAAAATATGATCGGTGAAACAATTTGAAAATATATTAAATAATAAATAAATTGACCAGACCTTTAGGTCATGAGAAGCTTATCCTTTGTACTAGCCATTTGATAAACTCTTATTATTGTTAATAAAAATTGCCCAAATTGTCGTAAGTTGGGATGTGTTTTCACAACATTTGCTATACAAACTGTATGAACACGTAATGAGCCAGACCTATGTTGCTAGTAAACAAAAAATACACCACGTTTTTAAAAGTTGCTAGATTTTGCAAAGTGCAAAGTTAAAACAAAATTTATCCAATAGTACATATGTTTATATTTATAAGTGTTTTTGACCACCAAAAACCATTTGAGGAGTAAAGTCAGGTTAGGTTTGGTTTGGTGGGTCACGATAATGTTAAAATTTGCCTAAATACCGTCACTCAAATACTGAAATTAAGAAACCGAGAAACATGGATTGCCGTTAGATTTTAACCCTATGGACTTCTTACTTCTGATCTCCAAGACGTCAGTCAATGTATGTACTTCATAAAGGAAGGTACGTCTCCATTCAATTTTTGGTTTGTTTTTCAAAAAAACATTCTCTTCACTTTATTTGCTTTTCAATTAGTTGTTAGCATGCTCTAATGCATCGGAGAATTCATTTTCTCATTTATATAGACTGTGCGTGAAATAATAATTCAATCCCTTCTTACGACAATTTTGCCGAAAAATTAAACAAATGCTTCAACAAAAAAATTTGGTTATAATAGGTAACAAATGGTTTTAGTAAAAGACGAAAACTTATAATACAGATTAATTGAACTTGTAAAAAATGTAAAATAAAAAAACTTCAACATTTGTCTTCACCTATTACAAAAATAGCAAAACATTTTCAAGTTCATTAAAACCATCATTTTTGGGGAAAAACATAATTTATTTTTTATTTTTAGCAAAGTTATTATTGAAGAAAAAATTGTAAATTTAAATATATAAAAAAAAACTTACCTTTGATTTGAGCTATAAAACGTCATTTCTTAAAGAAAATATAATATACCTTATAGAATTTTTTTATTTAAGCAAAGTTATTATTCAACTCATTATCTATAAACTTTGTTCAATAAAAAACTGTGAAATAAAAAATAAAAAACTTCAACATTTACCTTCACCTGAATTTTGAATGCAAGACGCAGACAATGACGGACTGACCAAGCATGTCGATTGCAATAGGGTATCCATAGGACGGATACCCTAAATAGTTTATTTGTGAAGTTATAGAGCAATTTAGTTTTACAAGGCATGGAAAAGACAAGAGGTTAGAAGAAGCAGAAGAGTTATAAGAGGGAATGTGCATATGTGTTGCAGGACTTTAAATACTACAAATATTCATTAAATTTTATCCTTCACCATAGGACTGAGATTAATCAATATAATCCATACTGTGTGAATAAACAAAGAATTGAAGCAAAATTTATAATTCTTTGACAAAAACATATATTTAACTATTTGATAGAGCTCATTTTCCAGTCTTAAACAAAGAATATAAATATCATTTAAAAGAAAGTTTTAATTAAAGAGTTTATATAAAAGTCTTAATTAAAGATATTATATAAGTCTTAATTAAAGAGATTATATAAAAGTCTTAATTAAAGAGATTATATAAAAGTCTTAATTAAAGAGATTATATAAAAGTCTTAAACCTGCAAATTGTAAAAAAGAATATCAAGTATGTGAAACATATCACAGAACAAAAACTAAAGACATTCAAAAATAATGACCAACAAATTTCTAAAAACTTGGCTATTTTAATTGATTGAAGTAGAAAGTTGTTTAGAGTGCACATACATTTTATTTATGTTAGGCAAACATTGGTATAAGATGAAAAACAACTTTTTTCATATTGTGGAATATAAAAATAAAATGCCTTCACTAAAAATTAGCACATGATTCAACTAATTTATTTATTCAACTAATCCAAGTTAGGTCATCTAACAGGCTACAAGCCTTAAAAGAACAAGTCCACTTTTTTAATATGGTTATTCATTCATTCATTATAATTAAATTTAAACTAGAGATGATTTTGCGCACAATGTGTTTTCTAGAAAAATCAAAACTGTAAGGTTTAAATAATTTTGTCAAGAAACATGCTCGACCATCCTGATAAATTGGATGAACTAAAACAGTAATACCATTTTCATCAACCCTGAGAGATGTGATAAAATAAAATGTATTATTAACTTTTAAGTTGTTGTCCTGACAGATGGAATAAAAATACCATTAATACTAACCTTTAGGTCACCCTGTAGATTTGCAACAGCTGTGTGGGCATCTTCCATTTCTATCCGCCATCCCTGCATGCTGGACAGTCCAAAACGCAAGCCATTGCCCGAGCCATGTTCACTGTGTTTCTCAGTCTTGGGCTTGTCTAAAAATGCTCCCATGATAAGAACTACCGCTTCATCTGAACATTCACTACCTGGAATACTATCAAACACAATCAATGGATTTCATTTCGACACAATCATGCCATACACTACATAAAATATCTAGACAGTTGCTCAAGGTCTTGTTTTAAAAACATTTTGGTCAACTTCCACCAGCTCCATTTAGAGGCCAAAAATATGTTTCCAATTAAAGCAAGAGAAATCATTTTAACAAAATTTGTTATTTTAAGCAAGATGCTTAGATATGACCTCTAAAGGGAGTGATGCCAATATTATCAAACTATTAATTTTAACTAGGAGTGAACATTGTTGAATATTTAAATAATATGTTCAAAAAAAATACTTACAATTAATTTGAGATGAATTATGCTCATTTCAAACCTTATCTGAAAAATCAAAATCAAAATTAACATCAGGAAAAACAGAAAAAGTTTTGAACTAAAACATGACAAAAAAGGAATTGATTATGCAACAAGTTTGAGGAGTCAAACTAAACTTATTTCAAGTTAACAATTATTCAATATTAAACCACTGGCAATTTTATTAGTAATTACATACTTTTTTTGCTCTACAGGCCTCTTTCATCAATTAAATGAACCTTATGATATTTTGTATTTCTGTTTAATTTCAAAAATTACAGTATCATTTGGGTCAAATAAAGACAACTAAAAATAACGACAATAATATTACAATAGCAATAATTATTCATATTAATATTATTCTTTTCCTTGTGCAATAAATAAAAAACAATTGAAAGAAAATGTTTTGACATGATGATATCTTATTTAAAATACATAAGGTAATTTCTGGAAAAAAGGTTTAGAGTAGCCATTTTTCTTATCAGTTCAATAGGAAACAACAGGAGCAACATATAAAAGCACTAAAAAATGCAGGTAGAATAATCATCCATCATAAACAGCTACTAAATATATTTCATTTGTTCTGAAACATTTGATGGTGTGTGTTTGGAGAATGTTATTGAATATAAGCAAATTACCTATTTTTAGAAAAAATGTCCAAGTTAATGGACATTCAATGAAAATGTAATTTCATAAAAAAAATCACTTATTAAACTAAAGCACAATGTAAGAGAGCATCACAGACCTGATAAACTTTATCAATGGAGTTGTATTACAGCATCAGTTATTATCACTAAAATTTTATTACTCATCATTTATTCATAATTTGAACAATCATTCAAATTTAAAGCCCCAATGAATAGCATTTAATAGTTAAAAATAGCAATTGTAAATATATAGTAATAATGTTTAATTTTTTTCATGTAAACCTTAGTGTTATACCTTTGAATTTAGTGTAAACTTATATTTTATAGCTTTTATCAAACATTCAGTTTAATTTATCTTGTTTTGTAAGTTTAGTTTATGTTGAAGCATCTATGAAGGATCTATTATCAAAAAATATTGTTCAAATGTAACTAAATAAACACAATTGCATTTTAATTAAGCTAAAAATATTTGAGAGCTTTTATTTCTCAGAAGCTCTAACATTTTGTGTAATAAAAATAAGAAAAAATAAAAAAAACTTAAACATTTACCTTCACCTCTTATAAATATAGCGAAATATTTGAGTTAATTGTCAAAGTTAAAATGAGCTATAAAACATCATTTTCAAAGCAAATATAATATAGAACTTTTTTATTCAACCAAAGTTATTATTCAGTTCATTATCTATAAACTTCGTTCAATGGAAAAAACTTCAATCAAAAATGAAAAACTAACATTTGCTTTCACCTAAATTGTGAATGCACGTTCATTTGAGATGTAAATGATAACTGTAGGTCAACAAACAAAAAAATTCATAAAAACCCTTCTCAAAAATTATAAGTTTTGTTCAAAAAATGTTACTTGGAAATTTTTAAGCCTTTAATAGCAGCGAGCCACTATAGTGGCTCATACATTTCTTTGTTGAAATGGTAATCAGTTCTCCCAAGACTCGACAAGAAAGTACTAGCAATGTAGGGAAGTTTGAACAGTCATCAGTTCTGCAATGACAGCTTTCATTGAGAATGTCAGATTTTCAAATCAATTTTAAGCTTGTACCATTTCATATTTTGAAGACTTAGAGTTTGGTCAATGCACTTGACAAAGTAATGGATGATCTTTATTTGTTTTTATTTATTGGTGAGGTGAGATTTCCAAATGAATTTTAAACTTGTTTTGACAACTTCAATTTGGTCAATGCTCTTGCATAGCAACAATGTATGTTTCCATGCTCCTTCTTCTTCAGCTTATTTTCATATTTTTATGGGGTGAGCGTTCTTCGCTGTTTTTCCACCTTGCTCTGTCTCTTGACAAATTCATCTTGTAAACCTTTTTCTTGAAGATCTTCTATTGCTTGATCTTTCCGCCCTAAGCTTTGGTCTCCCTCTCCTTCTACGACCTTCTACTTCCATGTTCATTATCCTTATCCCCACATTCTCTTCATCCTTTCTCAGTAAATGGCCATACAATTTCAATCCTTTCTTGTATCTTCTTACTAATTATCTCTAGCTTTTACTGTGCCTCTTATGTATTCATTCTTTATTTTATCTTTTTTTGTAACACCGCACATCCAGCTGAGCATTCTCATCTACGCCATGTTCATCTTCCTTTCTTGTGCTTTATCTGAGGGCCATGTTTTGCAACCACACAGCATAGCGGGTCAAAGAACAGTCTTGTACACCTTTCCTTTATGTCATTCACTTATTTTTCTGTTACAGAGGACCCCTGATGCCATTCTCAATAACTTCCACCCAGATTGAACTCTGTGATGGACTTCTTCCTCAAGCTCTCAGTCATGTTTGACCCCAGATACTAGAAGGCAGACACTCTCTTGATGATCTCTTCATCCATTCTCATTTTTCTCAATCTTCTCTTCTTTTGAACCAAAAATACCCTGTCTTGGTCATTATAAGGTTAAGGCGAGGCAAAGTACTACTAAATGCGTATTTAATGATTAAATATTCGAACCGAGCATCAATACATAATAGAACACTATGTATTGATGCTACAATCTTCTCTCACCTTTATTTTATTTTAGGTATGAAAGAAAATCATTGTTTACCAGCTATATCAGCAACACTAAAATAAAATAGACTCAATCACCTTGGTACTTTCCTTTCTCAAGACTACGCTTCTCCAAACCTTCATTGTTTTATGCTACTTAATCAATTTAGATTTTTTCCTTTTCTTAAAGTTCTTCAATATTTGTTGATTTACTATCATCCTTCCTTCTTTTGTTTCTTTTGGCCCGTCTTATTGTTTTGTCAATGTGTTTTCCATTATTTATATTTCCAACCTCAACCCATTTACTTCTTTCTCAAAACTGGACACCTTTTATGACCAGCTTTCATTCTTGTTTATCAGCTGAGAGAACATTTCTTGGTGAAGCTTGCTTTCTTTAGCGAGGTTTACCAGTTGATATTTTCCAACGTTGTCTATCATTTCCTATGATCTTTTGGTCATTTCATTCGAATCTTATTTTGTTTTCAGTATTTCCTCTGTTACCTAATCTATCAATCTATCATCTTGACGTTTTAAGCGCAAGAAACACTTGTCCCGCAAAGTTGGACATTTTCAGATTTCAAGTTGCATCCGACGCCTCTTGAGAACTCCGATGGCTGGCTCTTACTCTCAATAAAATTGCAGTCTCTGTCCTTGCCACAGGCTTCCTTTTTCATCTTGGCGCCATTTCCGAACTTCTTCATTTTTTTCTTCAATTATTATATTTCCTTCTGCAGGATGGACAACTCTTTCTAACTACTCTCATTCCTGCCTTTCAGCTGGGATAATTGTTCCTCACGAAGTGCGTTCTGCTTCACAAGATCTTCCAGTAGTTGCTTCCCATCATCCTCTTTTCTTTTATGAACTCCTTGTTTTTAGCCATGACTCCTCAATCTCCTCGGTTTTGGCTATAATTGAAAGGCACTTGCTCCGGAGACACTCAATTTGGCTTCCAATCTCCTATTTTTCGAACATAAAGAGGCCAAGACGCTTTCTACCTCTTCAACGCGTCCTGATTCCACCTAACTTGGCCGTATTTTCGCCACAAGTTTTTCCATAATAAAAACTATAAACGATCATTATTTCTCTTCAGTCAGAGATTCCTACTTCCTCAGCATTTTTTTTTCTTCATCCAGTATTAACCTTTAACTTTTAGGGATTGTTATCTCGCTTCACTTGCTTGAGGTACGGCCCATTTGTCTCCAAGGTTAAGGAGAGGCAAAGTACTACTAAATGCGCATTTAATGGTTAAATATTTGAACCAAGCATCAATACATAATAGAACACTATGTATTGATGCTACAGGCATGCTTATCTTTAAGCTCTTTTCCATTTCCAACCTTGATCTTGCAGACCAGGGCAATATGTCTCCAAGTTAGACAAACTTAATTTATAGACATTTCCAGGATATTTTTTTAAAAATTTTTAAAATAAAGTGCAACACTTGTCTGGTTACACTGGTGTTCACTTGTGAAGCAAGAAAATAGCAAAATAAGCTATATTCAAAGGTTTTCTCACTGCCATCTCACAGTTTTACAACCTTACAAGCATTTACAAATGTGATAAGGTAAATACACATTTTATAAACTGGGCCAATGTGGATAATTAAAGACTCCTAAGCTGTGTTATTTTAAATACATTAGCCTAAAAGTGATCAGCTCAAATGGAATTGGTTACTTCAATTGGAACAAGGTCAATCCATGAGAGCTCAATTGTTTTTCAATAACTCTCATGCTGTCATCTTTGTGACAATGACTTGGTAGTAATTTTAAACCATCGGGAGGTTATTTCTTCTAATTGAAGCATTTGCCACGGCTCCTTTATTAAATTGCAAACATTGTCTACCAACATTGCATAATCAGTTAAAAAAATATGTGTATTTGATTTTTTAATACTGAACAAATATGTTTGCTAAAAATGATATTGCTTTAATAAAGGGGTCGGCAACCTACGGACCGCGGGCCACATCTGGCCCGCGAGTGATTTTCATCCGGCCTCCACTTTACATTTTGATTTTACCAGGTTTCTTGCTAAATTAGCAAAATTTATAATGTAAATATTAAAATATTTATTTTGTTTATTTGAATAATTTCCACTGTTCTTTTTAATATATATGATGCACATTTCAGAAATTATAGAAAACATAATAATTAAGGATATAAAAAGCAGATATACTGTAAATCTATGACCGTGCAATATATTTAACAGTTAGTAATCAGTTGTTAACATGTTAACTGCGGACCACGCAACACAAGCAAAGCTTGTATTGCGGGTACCTTCTCTGTTACATTGCATCAGTATGCTTGCAGCTTTCCTCGTGAGAAGATATGAGTGTTTTACTGTCATCTTAATAAATTCTTATCAATTCTTAAGAATTATATTTGTATTGCGTCATGACTCATATATGGGTCAAGTACTTGTTGACCCATATATGGACAAAATACAATTATGTTATACTGTTGATTATTTACTATTCATTTTTATATGCACATATACCCTATGCAATTAGCCTAACTATCTTATCTTACTACTATTCTATTTATTAAATATCGCCAAATAAATGATTCATTTGAATTATTTTTGTATAAATGATGTAGCTTATTTATGCAGTTTATGTTTAAAATTCAAATGCAAATTAGAAACTACGAAAGTTATGATTTTTCTTAGATATGGAAAGTAAAAGTTTTTACATTTTTTTTCAGTTGAAGAATAATACGCCCATGGAAGGTAAAACAAGAAAAGTGGATTTGGAGTGCCGATCTTTTAACGATGGCTGGACGTTTAGTTATTTTTTTTATTGAGCATTTTGGAAAATGTGTTTGCTTAATTTATCATGATATTATTGCGGTGAAGAAAGTTTCAAATATTAAACGGCACTATGAAACTCGTCATAATAGTTACAAAACTTTTACTGGAAAAGCACGAGAAAATGAAGTTGCCAAGATGAAACAAATGTTAACAAAACAATCATCTTTTTTCACTAGAAAAGTTGAAGAAAGTAAACGAAACACTCGTGCTAGCTACGAGGTATCGAAACTAATTGCAGAAAGGATGAAACCTTTTACTGATGGAGAATTCTTCAAAGAAATATTGTTAAAAGTAGCAGAAGTTGTTTGTCCAGAAAAAAAAGAATTATTTTCTATGATCAGCTTATCGCCAAGAACAGTAACAAGGCGAATTGAAGAGTTGGCAGAAAATGTCAGAAGTGACTTGAAGGGCATTTTAAAAAATCTGGAATATTATTCCATTGCTATCGATGAATCTACAGATATGAAGGATACTGCTCAACTTGCAGTGTTTGTAAGAGGTGTAACACCAACATTTGATATTGTAGAAGAATTTGTACGTTTGATTCCTATGAAGGATACTACCACTGGAGCTGATATTTTGGAAAGTATAATAAAATTGATTACCGAAATAAATCTGGATGTATCAAAGCTTTCTGGGGTAATAACAGATGGTGCACCAGCAATGGTTGGAGATAAAAAAGGGTTTGTTGCATTGCTCCAAAATCATATTGGTCTTGATCAAAAACTAATTAAACTCCATTGCATAATTCATCAAGAAGCATTATGTGCAAAATCTCTGAATTTTAAAGACATCATGGCAGTGGTTGTGAAAACTGTGAATTTTATAATGTCAAGAGGACTAAATCACCGCCAGTTTCAAGAATTCCTAAAAGAAATTGATACAGAGTATGGCGATCTTGCATATTTTTCAAATGTTCGATGGCTTAGCCGCGGAAAAATGCTGGAACGGGTGTATGAATTGAGAGAAGAAATTTCTATATTTCTAGATACCAAAGATCAGGATAATTCTTACTTTTTGGATACACAATGGGTCAGTAAATTAGCATTTTTAGTAGATATAACAAAACACATGAATGTTTTAAATCTTGAGCTTCAAGGGAAAAACAAAGTTGTATCCGAAATGTTTTACCAAATTACTGCTTTTGAGAAAAAACTTAAACTGTGGGAATCACAACTTGAAAAAGGAAACTACTCTCATTTCCCAACTCTCAAAAATCACAAGGGCGATATAGTACCAGAGATCTTTGTGAACTCTATTATTGATTTGAGAAATGAGTTTTCGTCTCGTTTTTCTGACTTTCGGCTATATGGAACTCTTTTTAAGTTATTTGGTTCTCCTTACGATATAGATGTGGAGCAAGTGCCAGAAGAATGCCAGTTGGAATTGATTGACTTGCAGTGCAATGAATCCTTGAAATCAAAATTTCAGTTTGAATCCACTGTTGAATTCTACAGGAAATATATATTGCCAAGTGGAAAATATAAAAACATTTTGACTAATGCAAAACTAATGACATCAATATTTGGGAGTACGTATGTTTGTGAGCAACTTTTTTCCAAAATGAAAAATACTAAGAATCGTTTAAGAACGAGGTTGAATCACAACCACCTGGATGATGTTCTGCTCCTGTCATCAACAACTATTGCACCTGATGTAGAAAAGTTATCTCGTGTTAAATAGACACAAAAGTCTCATTAAATCTGAATTAGCTAAAAAAAGAATTTTTTTTTCCAAATATTTTTTTTATTTTTAATGCTTGTATGGTTTATTCTATTTTTTGTTAAATAAATTTATAATACAAAGTTTTTTTATTTCAATATTTAGTTATATGGCCGCGTCCATGCAACTGCATAGCTGTTTGGCCCTCTCACTCCAGAAGGTTGCCGACCCCTGCTCTAGAGCAACTTCAGTCAATGATTTTAAGGGTCTGGACCGTTAGATTTTTTTTCATTTGGATGACTTCAGCTAATTAGACAAAACCCAGGTTCAACATAATTTGTGTAAAGAAAAATGTAATTCATGCAGCAAAGGGTGTTAAATGAGCCGGAAATAGAAATATTTAGTCGTAAGAAGATAAGGACTCCATTCCCATACGTTCAATGCTAATAATGTTACAGTAGTGTCTGATTATCAGTTTTTGAAGTTAATTTTCATACAAATAAACATAATATTTCTCAATAGATATTAACATAAATCGTCTTATATCATAATAAGCACAGTACTTAAATATACAATACTGCAGTTTAATATATCTTGAAACTCTTGAAAGTTGTTTTAGGAATTGTTCAAAAATACATACAAGAATTGGTCGAACTTTTAAGAAAATTGTGGTTTTCATTATTGTTTTTAAATATATTTTTCTAGTTACATTTAATGTAAGCATTAGTTGCAAATAGTAACATCAAATTTTGTTAACAGTTTAATTTTGAATATGACGATATTTAATAAAAAATTTCTTAATAGCTAGTTTTGCTACACCCCAACAAAGCCATTGATATAAAAATGTATCCATATAATTGAATTCAAAGTTGGATAGGCTATAAAGATGTACTTTGTCTCCTCTAAAAAGACAAAAATGTGATGAAAGAAATTGATATCTCAAGTAAGGTTAGATAAAATTCACGTAAATAAAATATAAAATATGTTGAAATAAATAAAATTCTTCTGGATCTAAAATCAAAGAAAAATCTTTTGTCGTCTCATAGAAAAAATTCCAAAGAATTTTTTGATAAAAATTTCAAATCCTCTTTAATGAGAATCCTGAATTTAGCCTTTTGATTGGACCGATAAAAGCAATTGGACACGATCTTTTATTGAAATATCGATCATTATTGGTTTTATTATCATTATTTTTATTATTATTATAATTGCAATTATTACTATTATTATTATTATTATTATTATTATTATTATTATTATTATTATTATTATTATCACTTACATTATTATTATTATTACCAATTTTTATTAATTTTATTACTAATAGTATTATTGTTATTATTATTAATATTGATATTATTAAAATTAATATTATTATTATTATTATTATAATTATTATTATTATTATTATTATTATTATTATTATTTATATTATTATTGTTACTATTGTTTTTATCATTATTATTATTATCATTATTGTTATCAATATTATAATTATCATTATTGTCATTATCATCATTTTTAATATTATTATCATTATTGGTTTTATATTCACAAATACGTGTGTCGTTGAAAAAATTCAGTTATTTTCTTTCGTTAACGATCATTATTGAAAGTTGAGATCAATCTGAATTCATTTAACTTTAACATCCATATTTTTTTCTTCAGTTTTTTTTTCAATAAGAGAAAATTTAAATAAATTCATCTGTAAGAGAGATAAACAAATAAATAAGTTTATCCACAAGATATATAAATAAATACATTTATCTGCAAGATTTTTATAAATAGGCCTATGTTCACTATCTTTGAACTCTGTTATTGTTACATAGGCTAATCTGTGATTTTCAAGAAATACAGATATTATTGTTATGTTATCTTGACTGAAAAATTGCCTGTACCATTAAACAATGTATGCACGACTGCACGTATATCGCATACCTTTAAAATAAGCTTTGATATAACTGTTAAATATATATAAATCAATGAAACGTATAAAATTATTAGAATTTACTTTCTTTAACACTTTGGTACAAATCAGCTCCATCTTAAGACCATTAATTGCTATAGTGACGTCTATAAATCTATGTAAGTCAATGATACACTTCTAATTACAGTAAGTATACAATTATTTCCTACATAAACTTCAAAAACTCCGAAGTTGAATTACCGACATTTTCGCTACAATAACAATATTACAAAAATTGTACACACACACACACACACAGACACATATATATATACATAGATGTGTAAAGTGTGTATATATATGTATAAATATACGTGTATATATATATATATACACACACACAGA
>JARUHE010075065.1:0-15367 GCA_031471125.1 Archaeomysis grebnitzkii
GTAGAAAACCTATGCGTCTACCTGGTGTTATTATACCATGGTGCTCTCCATGCATTTATGTATTGGAAGTTAGCTATTTTTATTGTTATATTAGAAGTATTTAACATTTTCTTTATGTGTGAAATTAAAAATTAAAATATTTTTATACAAAACATTGAGCCATTTCTGAAATTATTATTAACGTCTAAAGGCATAATTCAAAAAAACTATTTAACTGCTATTGAAGATGCAGGATTGTAGGTAATAGTTAAAATGGTAACACTTTTGTGGTGGATAGTAAATATACTTTAATTGTTGCTTAATGAAAAAGAAAAAATATAGAAATATAATTATGAAAAACGCTTTATAGTTTATACTTACAACTACAAATTAAATTATATATAGTATATATTGACGATGAGAGTTTTCATTCATCGCAGTGTTATTTACTCATAAAATTGTTCTTTTTTCAGCCCGTTTGTGAGATGCTTTTAGGCGGGGTCAAGTTCACTGGGTTGTGTGCGCAGTTCATGGTGAAAGGCACACCCATCACAGAAGCATTTAAAGGATGATTTTCAAACTGAGAAAAAAATTTCATTTACAAAAATCTGTTTCTTGATAAAGAGTTGTCATTAATTTATTTGTTAATTAATTAACTTATTATTTATTATGAATGAAATAAACTTATCGCCGACTGTTACAACAACTGTTTTTTTTAATATTATTTATGCAATTGTAGTGAAACTTATTTTTTAGTTACTTGTCCATCCACAGAATTCGCCTTAAAATAATGTTCAAGACCTGTATTTGTCAAATTAACGACTATTCAGATGCCTCGTTTGCAACACAGCTTCTCCTCTGTAATTGATGTTAAGCAAACGTGGATCTGATTCTTACTTGGATGGGTGACCGTTTGGGAGCACCAGATGATGTTGGTGTTGTTGTTCAGTCTGATGATGATGATGTTTCATTCACCCATTAACTTCATAAATTCCAAACAAACTCAAAATATTTGTTTTGTTTAATGTTTCACACTTCATGTGTTGTCAACAACCAAGGTTGCCAAACGGTATCATTACCTTACCATATTTATCACAAAACTCCTTTACGATTTTCATATCTTATTCATCAATTTCATTGTAAACAATAGGTTGAAAAACAATTAACAGCGATATTTTATATGGTAGTTTGTTGGTATCGTTACCATAAATACGATATATATAATAAGGTAATGATAACATATGCCTTACAAAAGTTCCGGTCAAGTGGCCTTTAATACTCAGCTTCTACAGTCTATAATGACCTGAGAAACACAATCTGAATATGACTGAGTGTGACGTCATAGTAAGATCTTACAGAATCTTGTAGGATCTTTCCCTTAATGACTACATCCATAATACTCCAGAGTTTCTTGAAGTTTTATGAATCGAACTCTAGCTTTACCTTTTCTGCATTATAATAAAATTTATCTAACTACTATAAATACTTATAATAATAGTAACAATGATACTAATAATGACAATAATAATACAATAATAATGTAAAAATAAAACTTTGATTTCTTTATGTTCATATTTTTTATTATTATTATTAAGTGTTTGTATTAAAAAACTGTATATCCAACAAATAATATGGTTTGTGTTTTTCTTTTTCTTATATTCCTTATATGCTTTAAAACATGTTTCGTTGTTAATAAAACTGTTTATTTTGCTGTAATATTTTTAGACCAAAACAAATTTGAATGTCAATTTAATTTGAAAATGCATGTTTTATGTTCTATAAAAATTACAAACAGTAAAAATCATTAAATAAGTTAGAATAAATATTTACAATTATTTTCAATCTACGTCGTTCATATATTTACTTTCATGTTTATGTCTGCAAATATGTTTTATTGTTCATTAGTGGGCCTCAAAGCAGAATAATCTTATGTTCTCTAAAATCTGCCAAGAATGTAAATTTGTAGTTTATTCCCTTTATCGATTATTTAACTACATGCTCAACCTTACAAAGTAACGTGAACCTTGTTTTTTAATGACTTATTCAACATGAAATTATCCAGATTGACAACACTTCCAATGTTTGTAGCAACGAAGAAAACTAAAAAATAATTTAATGGTCTTTGTTTTGCTCTACATTCGCAGGGACAGAATTCAGGTCTAGATTACACATGTGGATCCAGTTTATTTAATCAGTTGAGAAGTCCAAAATTACGTTGCGTGAATTAATTAATTAAATACAAAAGTACGTTGCATTAACTAATTTTTTTTTATAAATTTAAACTTATCAGAAGTTTTGGCGATTTGTTTTGAATACATTCTGTATAACAACTAGCACGTATTAATTCTTTGTTTCAAGATATAAATAAGTATTGAGTTAGATTCTATTTAAACAAGTACGAGTGAATGCTATGCTATAAAGGCTGTGTTTGTATGTTAATAAAGTTTCTAAAATTGTTCAATTTTTAATACAATTCTACATATATTATATTAACCCATTTCTTTCATTTGTTTATAATAACAATATATGTAAATCTCCAAAAGAAAAAAATGTAATCGTGAATTTGATGGTAAATGCCTAAGTCTAAAACTCATTAAATGTCTATTATTCAAACAAATATAAATTTTAGGCAACATCTTTCAGGGATTCTTGCTTAGAATTTCCTGTTCTTTCATTTATTTTAAATAAACCTTTCTCTAAACCTTCAAATAAAATTTCGGTTAACCATTCATATCAATTTTTTATAAAATGTATGTTTTAATAAGTAATACTTGATTTAAGAAAAAAAGTGATACCAGTATAGAATGTTATATTCTTCATTTTCGTTTAAGCAAACTTTTCTGTAAAATTAATATTATTATTTTGAAATAAATACAAAATTTTGGTACAGTCCACAAATCATCCACCCTCCCAGCAACAACCCCAACAATCAGAGGTCACTTATTGAAACTACGTTTTTCAAACAAAGCTTAAAAAAGTATATGACGCATCATAAATAACGTGACATTTTTTGAAGTTGCACACTATACTTTACGGATAAGGTGTGTTTACTGTATATTAATATATTGACATGAAAACGCTAACAAGTTTAAAAGTCTTTCGGTATAAATTAACATTAAAAGTTTTCCTACACAGTCTATACAAGCTTGCAATTTTATATATCCAAGAAAAATTTTGCTAACATTTCCGATATATTTTTAAAGTTATACGCAAAGAAGTGTTGTTACCAATTCCTCAGAAATTAAATTTTTGTCCAAAAACAAATGTTTAATATAATAATAAATATTTAAACATCAAGCTCAAAAAACCCTATACATTAAAAGCTGTGCCTGAAAATGTACACTAGTGTCCAAATCTAGGTTGTTTGGTTGATCTGTTTAAAGTCTTTTACACCCTACACTGGGCCTACAGGGTCAATGACACTAAAACATGTATATGAATGTACCATCCATCCTCTGAGCTGCTATTTAGCAAACAAAAGGGAAGAGTGGGGCTCTCCTTAACATGCGGCCTGTTACAGCGACACGTAAGAAGTATTTATAACCTTACCCTTCAGTCTGTGTTTACACACAGACATATATTGTAAGATTGTCCAAATTTAGAGAACGAAACAATAAAGTACTCATATTTCAGCAAATATAGATCATAATTCTCTAAAATTATATATGTTATGTTACCTTACTTGCTGTATATTTAATTTTGTTTTGATAAAGATAAATAAAGGCTTGGGGAATTCAAAGTTTTTTAACAGGTGAGTCCAAAATTAGAGAACGGAACAATTGTAATTCTCCTTTTTAGGAAAACACTGTGGCACGTGTCATAATTGAAGTTTAAAACAGAGGCGTTAGTCATTGATCGATATAATTATCAGCGTTCCTGGAAGACACAAGGTCGGTGAATCTTCAGGAAACAAGTTATGCAATGGGAAAAGCATCAATCTTTAATTCTTGTTTACCTCTCCAACAAATAAAGATAAGGCAACGATTGCTAAGATATACAAAAATTTCAGGTAAAAGTTAATTTTGTTCTTGAATTCATATTTTGACAATACCTAAAAAAATATATATTGTTTTTAAACACTTGTATCTAGGTCTATCAACCTTATTTGGTATTTATAGACTTTTTATTTGGTAAATGTTTTAGATAAACAAACTCTTCGAACAATTCAAAATTAGCGGATGTGAAAGTATTGATCTTACGATTTCAATTTGCAATATATAAAAAATGATAAATACTTTAAAATTGCATGGTTTAAAAAAATTTTTTAGAAAATAAGAAATCTAACCCCTATTAGGCCTATATTACTGTCAATTTTGATATGACTGCAAAACTTGAACGGTTTTCGCCGGGTACAATTTTTACTATTGCCATTTAAAACCGTATTTGGAATTTATAAAACCATTTATTTGTAAATGTTGTAGATACATATAATTTGTTATTCAAGATAATTATTTTTTTTATAAATACATTAGATAAATGTATTTGTTATCAAAATATGTAGCCTAAATGCCTAGTATCATATCATGATCAATCTATTCTGTATTTATTATTTTATCATTTAGAGCTACAATTTACCATTTTTCATTACTTATAACAGCCTAAATGTTAAAACAAAGTCAATTGTTTATCAATGTGGTACGATTTTGATTGCAACGTTGAACTGAAAGATGGATACGTTTTTAACCTATCACGATACGATACGAAAGTATTGATACAATTTGAATTCAAAAAAGTGAATTCAACTTAAGAAAATCGGTTGAAATCAGGCCTATAATTTCGTAGTACACATACATATTCTTTGTTGTTTAAATTGGTATCAACAACAAAACGCAGTCTAGTGACTCCAGTCAGAACTAATTCAGTGTTTAATCAAATTCAGTAACAGGGCCTTAGATGAAATATAAATTTATATAGGCCTATATTTAATTAACAGAAAGTGATCTGTTTTACCTATAGAATTATATATTTCTATGGTTTTACCCAGCTGCAGAGTTTGGTTAGTCTCACTTTTATTCATTAATTCTTAGCCCATCTATCACATAAAATAAGTTTTTTTTCATAATTGATGTTAAATCATATGGCATAATTGCAGAGAAGCGCTCCCAAAGTTAACAAATTTACCATAAGAAATTGTTCTTTCTAATTAAAAGGTATGTAATCTAAAAACATTTATGCTTAAGACAATGCATAAAAAATAATACTCACAACATTTTATTTATCTTGAGAGATAAATAAAGAACGAAGGTTTTCTAAGAAATATTGATAAGTTTTATTTAATAATAATCTTCTCACCATACGCCTATTAGATGGCTGTGTGCTATCTGTCAGCTGGCTGAAGATGGAGAAACGTTCGCCAATCCCTTCTCTCCTCATAGTAACGATGTGTTTCCACTTCTCTAAGAGACTTCCCTCTCCTCTCCATCCATCTCTTTCTAGAACGTCCAACTGGTCTTTTTCCTTCAGTTTTACATTTAAAATATTTCTTAACCGTGCTGTTCTCTGCTCTTCTCATGACATGACCGTACCACCTCAGCTGTCCCATCTCTATGCTGTTTAACAGAGGTTCTACTTGTAGGTCATCCCTTATTCTGGTGTTTCTCATTCTGTCCCACATTGTCTCTCCTCTAATCAACCTCAAAGTTCTCATCTCTGCAGCCAGCAATTTCGACTTTGTCCGTGTTGTAAGGGACCATACCTCACTACCGTACATAAGAATAGGTTTCAATATTACATTTATTATAAATATATTCATATACAGATATAGCATAGCATAAATATACATATAAAAATATTTTCCAGGGAATCTAACCAAAGATGGCGCGAGGAGAGGGTTCAGGAGGATTGCAGATGGGAATAAACATTCTTTGGTCGGTGGTGTGGTTCCTCATTCTTATTTTTGCGGCCTTTTGGGTGTCGAGCTTCTGCGCCGGATGGTACATCCTGCTCAACGTGTTCGCCGCTTGTTGCGACTCCTTAGAGGTGAATGTTTCGATGTTATACATTTACGGCTTATACAACTCGTGTTTGGGATGGTTTATTTTATTCGATAATAACTAAGATTAATCAATATGTTATGTAGTGAACAATTTGTTTTGGTTAAAGTGACGGAAACTATTTAACTTAGAGACATTTAATTAAATAATAAATCGAAGTAATATACATTAGTAACAGTATGAAAAAGTGCTGCAGACTAAGAAAAGTAAAAACAAAAGATATGTGTAATGCCATAGATTTGATTGGGTCACAAAATCATTAATCCTAAATAGTTTCAAGTTTTTTAATCTATTTGTCTTATTAAAATAAAAAAATAGTAACCTTGTTAAATGTATTATTTACAAAAAAATATATGTTGGGACATTTTGACTACTGAATCCGACTTTGTCAACAGTGTCTCTTACTCACGCCAGGTGAGTGTGTGCTACCTCCATTGAACATCCCAATTAGATTTATGTGACCGTTTCCATTGGTTCTTGTCAACATTTCTTATGTGAAATATTTTTTGGAAAAACTCTTACATGTTAACCACAAAAATACTTTATTTAGTTAGATCAGTATGATTTTTGGATCCTTTACATCAAAATTGTTTGAAATCAACTGAAAAAATAAACCGCAGTTTTGTTGTTGGCCAGTATAATATTTCCCATAAGAGAGAATGTTTTGTTTAAAACTGTTTTACTGTAAAATAACTCGGTTGAACTAAGAACTATTTAATTTCATATATATGTTCTCTAAAAACTCTATTCCAGGGTTTAATTATCGAATGCTTAAGCTATTTGTCCCATTAAATTTGAAAAAAAAAGTTTCATTAAGAAACTTTCGCATTTTATGTAAAATGAATTCATAAGAACGAATATTGTGTTGTGCATTTTGCATCACCTTCGCTGTATCAGAATCTCTCATGAACAGCATTATCCAACAATATTCGTTGCGGTGAATAGATAACCCAACTGTAATGCTATCAATTGGTACATTTACATTTAATTAATGCATAGATAACCCAACTGTAATGCTATCAATTTGTACATTTACATTTAATTAATGCAACTACAATAGTGTTAAGTATTTTTCAACTGTAATAATTCTTTTGTATTTTTCAGCCTGCGTTGGAATTTTTGATGAAAGGTGTGAAGTTCACAGGATTTGTTTCTCAATGCATGGTGGGAGGAGTACCAGTCCATCAAGCCTTCTAGATATCGTTTATTTTCAATTCAACAAACCTTCTTACAAATTTTTATAACCATTAATCTGGAATGTTCTTTCTTACGTTATTGTTATATAAATATAAGTTATTAGCATGCAAACATTCAATTATAAGAAAACATATTTGTATACCTTGATGTTTGTTTTTATGTTGTTATTGGTTTTTCTAATAAAATGATTTTTTTGAAAATTACTTTTCCAGGTAAATGTATCATAAAAGTTTTTAAAATTAGAACAACTTTGGTTATGTTTTTGTCAGCAAAATAAATATAAAAATACAGCAATTTTATAAATATTATAAGTTTGTAATGTCTTTGTAAGAAATAATGTCTAATTCAATACTAGTTTATTTCTTGTTTAACCAATAGGTCCCACACTATGGTATTTGTAGTCTTATACATAACACAAACAATCTCATACTTGAATAGTTTTTAATTTTGTATCCTAAATAATAAGATTGTTTAAATAAAAACTGTTGAATTTTATAAATAAACATATATAATTTGTCATCTCCAACCAAATTAATTATCCTTGTGTTTTTCAACTTGTGAAATGTTAATGACTCTAGACATGGATTAAAAACGCAGCAATTTAAGGAGGCTGGACTGGGCCAAGCGAACTGCATGACTGCGACTACTTGGACATGAGAGCAGGTTCCCGGACTCAGATCCGGTGAAATGGCTTCTATCTGCTGAGCAGGTTCCCGGATGCAGATCCGGGAAGTGGGTTCTGTGCTGATAAATATTCTTTTTGAGGTCGCTCCCGTGGGACTTGGGTTACGCAGGAAAGCGAACTGCTCGTAGGGACCTACGGTTGACGACGCTGACGAGCGAGAGTTAAATAAACGATCGTATGCACTGTCTCGGCTTATGTCCTCATTATTAGTGGAAGTAGCTAGGGTATCAAAATTAAAGTCTTATTACATGCTGTTGAATATGTGGCAACAAGTATTTTAGTTTCCATCAATTCAAGTGGATTCTTCACCCGATACTCCGTTGGGTCTAAGAGTAGTTACATATTAGGTTTAAAAATTGTGTATCTGTTTTGTGAGACTGTGATTAGTAATCAAAATCTTGTTGTTGAGGTTAACCCTAACTATATAGATTGGTGGTGCTGAGTAGCATCTGGCTGTACGAACTTAAGTTCAAATATTATATATTAATGTGTGTTTTTGTTTATAATAAGCATAAGACTTTATAATTATTTTTATTTAGCATGCCTGTATGTATGGCATCAACATTTACGTATGGGAAATTAAAACGTTTTCTTGACAACAAGAAGTTTCGGTTTTAAAAATCTAACCTAAGAGCTGAATTAAGCTGTGTGTTGAAGTAAACTCGTATATATTTTTTAGCAAAAACTAAGTTTAGTCAAAGTATAGTAAATGTCTCTAAAAACGTCCTCTTATCATGATATGATGGTAAGAAAAAACTTATGTTAGCTCAATTGTACATAAATTCACATCTCAAAATTTATGTCACCATAAGATCGTTTCTTACTGTAAATTGATCTTTTTTATCTAGAATGTACTTTCTATATATACATATAAATCCTTAAACCTATATACGGTAAATCAATATGACATAAATTAGTATTTCTGTAGTCATTATTTATAATTTTTTATCTCCAACTTAAACAATGTCTCAAATGTTCAATGAAAACAGATAACTGCCAAAAATGAGTGAGCTCCGAGAACTGACATATTAGTTTGTGACACCATTCTGTAAATATATCATAGCATACTAGAAAAGCCGTAATAAATTCATGTGATTGAGAATAACTGGATACAAAAGCTAGTCAAACCCGAATGTATATGGTTGTATTATGATAGACCTTGTATTGCTGACATTTGCATATTTTATGAGTAGTCCATTGTTCTTTTCATGTTATGGACTTTATCTGAAAACTAATGTTTATTCTTGTGCTTTCAGATAAAGTCTATGCTCATTTTTTATATTAAATAAATCTAACACTAACAAGTTTCTTCAGTAAATAGCTCTATCTAAAACTATAATATATTCATCGGTTATATACACTACAGTATTACAACATCTTTTTAGTTTGAGTTGTTTCACAGGTTCTTTATTAAAGAAAAAGTGTTGTTTGTTCTAATCATAGATTGTACATACGATCTATGGTTCCAACATCCAGTAGCCATTTCCCTGACATTCAGTTATCTAAAAGCTTAGTTCAAATTAATTATTTTAAAGTATTTTGCTGAGTATACTGTACTAATAATTCCGCTGTATACTCATATACAATTGTGTTGACTCATGTTTTAGGTGGACATTTAAAAACATAGTGTATACTTGTTAATTAAAGAACAGGTTAGCAAAATAAATTTATCATAACAATCAAACAAACTTATTGTAAATGTGACACCAGATGAAACATTTTTCAAATATAGCGTCAAATGAAACAAGATTTAAATACAAACTATTTTGATAATAACAAGAGAGAAAAATGTTTTTGAAAAAAATGAATTCGAATGCATTTTAATCGTGTACGTTAATTAGATATCGTAATTATTGGATGTCAAATTGTTCGCTATGTTCAAATAACCACGAGTGTCAACGTTTCTTCAAAGACACTTCAAACACTAGGAATGCTCTCATGTTCGGATCTTGTATGTCCTTCTCTATTGCCTCCATCACTTTGTCTCCTCCATCCCTGTAAAATTTAGTCAGCTCTTCAGCGTACTCCAGCCAAACGCACGACGGGCAACCAGACATACAACACAGTGTAGGAGGCAACGGCGGGTTGCCTTGTTTTGTCTCATCACGAACTTCTGTTTTCTCAGTGCCACGACTATACTTTGATGTCGTTAAGGTAGAAAAAAGTAAATTTGTAAATTTGTGTCCCGGTTTTTGGAATAAGGAGACACAAAACTGAAAGAATTGTAAATATTTTCAAACACAATTACAATTTTATTATCATTTCATTATTCTTAAACAAGTTATCATCAAACATAAAGATGTGTTAGGGTATAAATATCTTTACTCACCCTACATAGTCTTCCCATATCTATTCTAGGCTGTGAAAAACATTTATTTTCTGGAAATTACGATAATAAAACATAAATTAGTTTATTAAAACAATCATTTAAATGTACATAGTATTTCATTAGAACGCGTATATTAAATGCATTCGTAAGACGAAGTGAATCAGAAATACAATTAACTTGTGCCTTGATTCAAGAGTGATATGAAAGTGAATGCATTTCTGCAAATAGATAATTATTTTAAACATTTGTATGTATGTATGGCAGGCAATAATGACGCCATTTTTTCACTTGCAGACAACTAATCAAGGCATTTTTATTCAACCTAATATGTAAAGATCATCTAAAAATTTATAGAATTTTACTCCCAGGCCCTAACTCAAATCAACGAAAACAACTAAAACTTAATAAATTATATTAGACAAACATGAATTATGGATCGACAATAGCACAAGTGAGGTAAGCTCTATGTTATTTGAATGTGGGCTACCTCATTTGTGCTATTGCCGATCCTTATAATATATTATCCGATTTTAATGATTTCTGAGATTTACAAAAATAAAAAATTCTTCTACGATAACTATTTTTCATATGTGGACGAAACACTTGATGATAATAATAATAACATTCAATAACTTCATATATAGGCTTGCTCTTGTCTCAACTAACCTATAGCTATTCCCCACTAATTCTTACAAAAATATTGATAACTAGGTTGAAAATTTATGACTTTATCATAAGCTTATGCTATGTACATAACTATATTTTTGGTGGACCATAAACATGTATAAAACGAGCACATCAAGTTATAATAAGTAGTATAGTAGTAGCCTTAACGGTTAATATTTATAACAAAGGACACACATTTTAATAAACAAGTACTGCAAAAGATTGTGAAGTGAAACAAACATTAACATTTTTTATTTATTTATTTACTAAACATTGTTGTCTGCATAGCAGCGTATTTCCTTCTTCTTTATTCGGCTGTTCAACAAGGTCTACTTACTAAACGCAATTTCAACGGCACTTTTTGTTGATTCAATCAACTTTTTTATTCAATAAAAATAGTGATAACATTTGATTGAATCAACAAAACAGTCTGGTTGAAATCGCGGCATTGTAATTGCATTCAGTATGGGATGAGTACAGTATTTTTGCGCTTTTCAATTTATTCAAGGTATATTTATTATAAGGAAACACAAATTAAATTCATGTTATAATATTTTCCTTAACTCTATGGAACGTTTTTTCAGAAATTCCATACAAACCCAGCCGTAGCAAACATTTATGGCGACTTAATTCTGTCCTTTCAATAATTTTCGTTCAACCCGATCATAAGGTGACGTCCTCGGTATCAAACAAATCAAAGCCATGTTTAATTTGGTTAAGCATCAACTGCTCGGTTAAAGTCAACTTCATATTCCCTCCTGCGATAATACAATGTTTTATAATTAATCATTGTATGTAGTATTATTACATCTGTATTACTTATTGTGAATACTTCCTGTTTTTCAATAAATAACTTAGGACTATAACTGACCACAGATGAAACGTTATGTTGAACAATTTTGCAAGAATGAATTTTACCCTAAGCCCCGAAGAAAAATATTCCTTTAGATGCCTGGATAAAATAAAAAATAAAATTGTGCATGCAATGATGCTACAATCGTTTGCAAAACTTCCATTAAAAAAGAAATATTGGCTATATTGACCAATTTTAAATTCAGCATATTTATATATATATAAACATGTTGAAATGATGAAATCATTTCATAGGATGATATTTGTATGGTGAATGCTTGATTTATGCCCATCTGGTGTAAGAAGTGTTATTGAGGATTTGGTTGGGGATGCTGTTTGCTTGGAGCCAATCTTCAAGCGTGTACAACACAGATCTGTGTGTACAATGTATGGATCGGCAATAGCACAAGTGAGTCAGGTTCTATGTTATTTAAATGTGGGTTACCTCATTTTTGATATTGTTGATCCTTATGTAGTTTTGTAAATGATAAGTACCTGTGTTAATGCTGTAACTATGTCGGCTGCATACGAAAGAGGCAGTGGTAAGATTGTACAGAATTGGGTTAAAAGGTTTCGAGGAACACCATTGGTGGTATTTCATGTTTGATTTTGTGTAATCATCCTTTATTGTATTCTGTTTTGTTACACTCCACATCCATCTTGCAATTATCATTTCTAACACGTTTGTCTTACTTTCTTGTGTTTCTTTACCCATCAACCCCTGACTTCAATTTGTTTTGTAATAGCTATAAGCAAAAACTATTACTTTTTTTAACGTGTTCACTTTTCAAGAATTTTTCCTCAACAACCAATTTTTTTTGTTTTTATTATATTGGTAAAGAAGACTTGGGAGATGCATTTACAGCTGTGCAGCTTGAACCAATTGCAAACAATTACTGCACAAAACCTCAATTTGAATTTTTTTTATGAGGGCATCACATGTCTTTGGGTTTGTATTTATAGATCATCAATCTCAAGCCTTCTGATCAAAAAATATATAACACTTTTTAAAGTTCATAATAATAAATGTGATACGCAGAATAATGTGCGGTCTAGAAAATGTATAGTAAACCATAATATAAATAAGTTGATTTTGTTATACATACTTTAACTAAAAGTCATGACTGTCGATAGTCACCACAATAATTGTTGTCAGCAACATTAAAACGCAACCATTGAATCACAGGGTATGCAGCACCTGAAAAGTGTACGAAACAGCAACATAACACAGGAATAAACTACAGCTACAGTCCAGTGAAACTAGCTTAATGGGACAGTTAGTTTTTTTACAGTTATTGATACTTTCCCGTGGACCACTGTAAAAAGGCTCCATGGATAACTATACTGGTCCATGGACCAGCACCAGTTGCAGAGAACCACTGATATAGGGTAAACGTCAATATATCTAAGTTTGATGTTTATCGACTATTTAAATAAAATCATTATAATATCATTAGATCTACGTTTGGTTAGTTGATAACAACAAACCTAAAGTGAAAATTCACCATATGTCATGTAAGGTCTATTTTTAATTATTTTATTTTAAATAAAGTGTATTTTTGGGGCGCTAATGGTCGATTTAACCTAGTGTACGCTTTTCATCTACGTTACATACTTAATTTATTCATCTACAATCTACATCATAAGGTAATTTCATGATGATTTTTAAAAGTAGCTTTTTCAGTCTGGTAATGTTAATTTATATCCTAGTCGTACGTACGTACATGCTACGCGTGTATATTTTAATTATTTAAAAACCGTCTGCTAGATGTCTCGACTGAATACCATCGACCTATAACCACTGACTGCTTTGTATATTAGTGCCTGTTACCCATCCATTAATATATAGGTCAGTGCATATAACCTATACTTTAATTAAGTTGATGTTGAACCGCGACTGTTCTTTCAAAAACATTTTGCATTGTAAGATTTCGTTAATGGTCGAGATGTCTCGCGCAGCCCGAGATTAAGATGGAACGTATCTCGGCAATAACAGGGCCGTTCTTTTACAAATTTGACGTTACGGGTTGAATCCGAGAAAAACAGAAATGTACGGTATAAATTGGCACAATTCAATGTTTTTACAAGAACTTAAACACCCCCCCCCTGATAACTCCATCGCATCAACGAACAATGAAATAAATATATTGGTCTTAAATAAACAGGAGACATTACAATCATTGTCATTTGAATAATTCCTAAATCATAATAGTAATTATGACCAAAAACGTTATAAAAACAATGAACTAACAATTGTATTTAATCGTTGTTTTGAACAATACTTATCGCTGATTGGTGGGTTAAAATTCAAAGCTCGCGTGAATCCAAGGTTAAGCCGTGGTTGCATCCCATGTCTTAGTTCTGCAAAATGAGCAGAGTTCGCTATTTTAGATTAAACCCCGATCCAATCCCGTTGTAAAGGAACGGCCCTAAATTTACAGGTATTTCATTAACCTTACTATATTCACCAACAGATGACTCTGTATTAGAAAAACATATGAAATTGTACTAAAGTTGCTGATTGTTATCTTTTTTAAAGGAAACTGTACTAACCTTAGCTACCTTATGTGTACTATATGGTACCTATACACATAATTAAATAATGTTATTTATAGTTTTTTGTAATTGTATTAATACATATACTCGTTTTAGAATTTTATTAAGTAAAATTTTACAGTTACGGTAATGGGCATGGTATACATAGGGCCTATCCTTATGTGCAAAAGTGCCAACATTGTTCCATAATGTTGAAAAAAGCAGCACACGTCCTTCAATAATTTATACATTTAAACATACTACTTTGAAACAAATATAAGTCATGGTTGATGAACTTTACACGACACTTCATCTCAGTTTCCGTGAATAAAACATGTAATGTCTTGATAAAATTACCAATCTTGAGATATTTTGAACCCACGATGAAAAAGGACTAATAGTACCAAATTTGGCAACTCTTCTGTGATAGAAGATCTTCTCCGGCTGTGTAAATGTTTTAATATCTTTATACTATTTTAATACACTTTTAACTCCGATATCAATTATAATTGAAAAAATGATAACTTGGCTGTTGTTTTGACCAAACTATGTAAGTTTCTTTTTCCATGAAAAACTACATTGGCCTAACTCAATTTTGCTAATGAACAGTAGCCCATCTATTTTGTGTCAAATTCTTATTCTTAAATCAAATAGTCTAATTTATGTGTGCATTGATCTTTATAATTTGAAGATTGTAGTGTCAACTAATGTATTATAATAAGGTTACAATAATTAAATAGGCTAATATTAATTTTTTATTTCCTTATTAACTTTCATGGTGTTTATTCAGAGCAGTGTGACAAAAATTGATGTTTGATGAGTGAAAACCATGTTTTTTGTCCTTCAATTTTTTTTCATCCTCTTTAGTCCAAAAAATAGCACAAAGTGATATTTTTCTGCAATAAAAACTTGAAAAAGGGAAAAATATTTTTTAGCACCCTGTTTGATGGTGCCCTATTGAATGGTAAAAGTATTTCGGTGAAAGCCTAGTTTAGCTCCCAATTGTTGAGTCTCGACGTTGACGCACTGTTCAAGGCCTAGGTCCTAGACCAGTGTGGCAGTGTGTAAAAACAAAAAAACAAAATTGTTGGAATTTCTCAAAAATCCGAAGTTGGAATTTTTAGAATTTTT
>JARUHE010075176.1:0-15367 GCA_031471125.1 Archaeomysis grebnitzkii
TATATATACAATTATTAAAAAGTCACAATGATCGTAACATATATGTACAACAATGATTTACCACATAAAAATGATTAAAAACTAATCGTAAGCTGCATCATCAGTGTATGAAAAATGAAAAATGAACAAAAGTTTCTAATTTAAAACAGTAAAACTTACAATTTTGTTCAGGACAAAGCAAGACAAGCATCGTAGAACAACGAAAATTAAGCTATTACCAGAAATCAACCCAAATAGTTGTGTACTGAATTAAAACATTTTATGATTTTATGTAATTCGTTTACTATTTTTATGAATTAGCTTACGTGTTTTTTCATGATACTTTTTTACTGAATTTAAAAGAGAAAATGCCAAGATTTTAATTTTTTTCTTAGGATTAAATGTGCTAAAACTATTTATTAATACTGATTCAATTAATCTACGAGTGTGACTGTTCTTTTCTATTTCTATATATTATTTGTTTTTATTGGAGATATCTATGGAATGTGGAGTATCAAGCTAGCTTGTGTTTGACTATTTCATTATTCGTATCCATCTCTCTCACTGTATAATTGTCTATTTATTGCGTATACAATCAACTGTCTCACCTATGTACGTTTGATAACAATTCTTACATGGTATTTTATAAATTAAAGGAATTTCTTTATTTGGATCCAATAGTTTGATTGAAAATTTTGATTTCATTGAATTATTGCATGTATTAATGTTAATATTTTTCCTAAGATGTTCGAGATGATTGATTTAAACGTTGGAAAAGACCAATAGCTTAGATGGTTCTATTGAAATTAATCTACTTATAATATATGTATATATATACATAATGAAACAAATTTTAAAGATGCATTGCTTCATGCATAAGTAATAATGTATACATATTGTTAAAATATTTTACCCATCTTCAATTTCTGATGATGATTATACAGTGTAGTTAAGAAACTATAGTTATTTTTAAAGAAAATTTGAAAGCTTCAATAAGCGCTTGAATTAACAACTTATAAATGATAAGATGTCTCTTCTAAACTTTTGAATGTATATATATATATATTTATATATATATATATATATATATATAAGCAACTCCATAAATGAGAATAATTTACACACTGAATCACAAAACCTGTAAATAAAAGTAGAAATAAATAGTAATTGTTTTTTATTTTATTTTATTTTTCTACTTCTAAAATACATTTAGTTTGCATATCATATAACAATCATTCAAAACATGAAAAATATTATAGTAAATATCCATAAAAAATAACGACTAATTAAGTATGGACAACAATTTTTGGATAAAAATCACCTCTAATTTAAATCATAATTATAACCTCTAATTATACTGTTTGCCATAAATAAAATTTCAGATAAATTTTCCTGTAGCTCACTGTGAATATATTGTTAAGTTTTAATGACAGACAAATAACTAAAAAAGAGCGCTAATTTTATTTTAATAACTTCAAACAATTGTAAAAACATATTTCATTTTATAAAACTCATTTATTACTGTAGAGCGAAATAATTTTGTTAAGATATGTCTATTTTGTATTGAAATATTTTTTTTATTGAGATCTTTATGTTTAAATTGCATATTTTGTTATGATACATAATAATCAGGGGTGGATCACTGGTTAACACTTTGTTACGCCTATTTGATACATTATCGTTGCCAGTTAACACCACCATTTAGTTTGAGATTTATGAATAATTCATCAAAAAATGATCAGTTTTGTAAAACAGTTTTTGCTATAGAAACATTAGAGTTATGCTTTTTAGTGTGTTTTCACTGTTTATTAGTTCTAATGTTACTTACAATTTTATAAAATAAGTTTATTGTAATACCACAGAAGACATTTGGCAATGACTGAATGTGTCGGATGTTGTGATTGGTGGAGAATGTTTTTGCGAGTGAATCGTTGACTCCACCCACTTGATGCGCCTTTGATAAGAGAAGAAGGAATCATTTAGATGGTAGAGTGAACTCGCAGACATAAGAGTGTGTATGTAACAGTGCGTGTTCCGACTTTTTGATATTTGTTTCATAAAAAGAACTTAGAAACTGAAATTAAAGAAAATTATAAATATTAAAAACCATACGATGGAGAAACCACAGAAAATATCGTTCAGTATCGATTCCATATTAGGAAGTCGTAGTTTAAACAGTTCTCCGCCAAGAGATACGTTACTCCTGTCTCCTTCTCCGTGTGGTTCTCCTGAAGAAGAAATTGTACGGCCGGAGTCGTGCCTAAGCAGTGGAGACGATTCTTTCATTGACTGCTGCAGCCAGGAATCCACGACCCCCTCACCCACTCCCACCGCCACCACCCAACACGACTTCACCTCGATCCCACACATAGCCAGGCTGAATCCCGAACTTTATCTCGCGGGATGCTTGAGGACATCTGCAGGATGGAATCATCCTTATCTCGGCTTATCCTCCAACCCATTAAGTGAGTTGATTCAATCCTCAAATTTATTGTGGAATTAAAAATAATTTTAATGTCTTCATTTTCAACTCAGTTCTAAAGTTCCTAAATCAATTGTAAATACTTATACTATTTTTGTAAAAAAACATAAATAGATTAAGTTAAGAACAATTTAATGTTTAAATATTTTCAAAATATGTCGCTGGTCTATATCAAGTTCTTGCAATATTAATAATATAAAGAGGAATTAATATTCTTTAACTCCAAACTCAATATTTTTCAATTCTGTCCATAATTAATTAAGTTACCAAATTTATAATCAAGCACAACATATCTGAAACAAACTACTGAAGTGTTGTAATAATTTATAACCTAAATATATATATTGTTGTTTACCTTGAAGTATTTTTTTTATTTAAGTTACATTTATTCTCCTTAAATGTTTTAAATGCAATTTTATGTGTACTTGAACAAAAATTTTAAAAGTTCTATAATATAATAAATATAAATTGATTATTTCAAAAATTAGATAAGTTTTCATATTGTTTTAGATTTATGAATACATGTCGCTTGACCGGCAAAATAAAGCTAATTTGGCAAACTAAACAAAGTATAGAATATAAATGAAATGCACAACAAATATTGTCAGAAATTAATTATGAACTATTTGTATCGTTCAAAATAGATCAAATTTTTAAAAAATTGTTCTGTTTCTATGTGTATGTGTGTATCTATGTTCTCAACATATGTTTACTAATCAAGCTTAGTATCATCAACCATGTTAATGCTCAATTATACCGATGTTACAAATAAATTCCGAAAACATTTTAATTATGGAAAAACAAGACAAATTTAAAAAAATGATTTAACTAACTTTTAAATTTTATAAACTTGAAAATATACTGTATTAATTTCACTTTAATTTTAACCAAGTTAATCTTTACGTGTAAGTAGAAAATAATTATAATACTTGATAACTTTATAAATATTAATTTTTATAACTAAAAATACGGTTGCCTATTTTTTTAAAAAAAAACAAACCTTTGCAAAAATGTTTTACACATAGAAAACAATTTAGTTAGGTTTTTTAAGGTTTTCCAATGACAGTTGATTAAAATAGCTATGGTAAACATTGTTGAGTTGAATTATTATGCCCATTGTATGATTATACAAATTTGAATTGCTCCATAAAATAAATAGTTTATTTAATTATAATGTATTTAAATACACGAAATAAAAATTGTTATAGTTCATTATTAGATAATTTACTTTTATTGTTGCAATAACTTAGAAAAATTAAATAAAGTATTTTTTATTTTATAAAAAAACTTTCATTAATGTTCAATATTGATATAACTGCAAACATGTTTTTGGGTTTTCAATATGTAGGTTTGGTAATTGCAATAGAAGAAAATAATTTAATTTTGTATTCATTTTTTGTTATTGAACACTTAATTATTTTTTTAATGAACTAATATACTAAAACGTGAGTTCCAATGAAATTTAAAATATCCGGAAATTACTGAACAGCTGGAAATGACCGAATAATGTTTTAATTAGTAATAAAAATAAATTCCACAACTAAATACATTTTTCCGTTGAGGAATGTAAGGATTTGAAGTTTTTAGTCGTTGTTCAATTCTTTGAAGAAAAATCAATTAATGATAGTCTGAATTATTGTTCATAAATTAGAATCTTTAAGTTGAAGGATCACAATTTCTAACTGCTTGAATTTCTTTCTTTGCCAGGCATGCCCCAAACAATGCCAAAACTGCCACATTCAGTCGTGTTGAGAAAGCACAAAGCAAATCGCAAACCAAGAACTCCCTTCACCTCTGAACAGCTCATGTCCTTGGAAAAGAAGTACCGCGAGAAGCAATACCTTTCCATCGCAGAAAGAGCCGAGTTCTCCAATTCTTTGAGTCTCACCGAGACCCAAGTGAAGATTTGGTTTCAGAACAGAAGGGCGAAGGACAAGCGGCTGAAAGAAGCCGAAATTGAAAGACTTACCCGACCTTTGTACCCGACCTACGGCAGTCTTTTGCCGATGAGTGCCGGTCTACCCCTGCAACTACAAAGGCCTTTGGTGTCTCTGCTGGGCTAGGGCTTCCCGAGATAAGAAAGATAAGGCGATTGTTCAGGAAAGGAGATCGTGATTATCGGGTAAGATTCGATTTCACTTTTGTCGCTTAATACAAAATCTTTTTGTTGTTGGTTTTCGTTGGATTTTGAAATCTTACTTGAATATGAAACCATCTACATTTTTTAAAATACAGTTTTTGTTTTCTTTATTTTGTTTTAAATTATTTATTGTTGTGTAAATGAATTCATTAATTTTAAATTAAATAATAAACTTCAAGCAATGCATATTTTCAATTAAGAAATCAAGTTACGGTTTAATAAATCAATATACTATCTTAACCTTAGCTTCACCCATTTTTTTTAATTTGAACCTGTATACATAGATTAAAATAAACTATCAATATTTAGTTTGTATTTGTACAATAATTATTATTTTTTAACAAATATAAGAACTTTCATAAATTTCAATTAACAATAATATTGGATACAATTATTGTCGTTTTTTACTGAAAATTTAAACAAATATTATTTTATTGAAGTTATTTTTAACAAATCATTTCCTTTTTTTACAGAACTCAACATGATTTACGCTGCAAGAAACTCTCAAAGCAACTAACAACTAAAATAATAATCTATTTTATTAATTAAAGTAGAAGACTTTATTATTTAAAAATATAAATCAATAATATTCATTAAAGTGATTGTTTCAATGAAAAATCCTTGGCATCATATAAATAGAAAACAAAGTCCTATTAATACATAGATCTGTGAGGATATATTGTCAACAGATAACTTTATTTATTAAGTATAAGTGTGTGTGTGTTTTGTTTCATTAATGTTGTAATATTTAAATAATTCTAATTTGCTAAGAATATTTATTATTTTTTGAACAAATTATTTTAAAGATAACTTAAATTTCGAAATGAACAACTTATATTTTTATTTAAAGCAAAATAATTCAATTTGAAATAAACATTGAAACTATTTTTCCTAAATTCGAAATTATGTTTTTCTATTTATTTAAAGTGAATATTGACCTCAACTTTGTTCTGTTCGCAATAATTTTAAACTAATATATATTTTTAAGCACAATAATGTAAATATTTGTATATATATATTTGATGTAAAAAGATTGTATATTGTTAGTTGTTATAGTTATAACTGTAAGGTAAATAATTATTTTTATTGTTATATTATTTAAATTTAAAATTTTTATTGAAAAATAACAAAAATATTGTTTTAAATTACTTTGTTTTTGTGAAATGTAAGTTCATCATTAATCTTTAAACTTTATTGAAATTTTAGAAGATTGAAAAAACTTATGGAATAAACTTGAAAACTAAATTACTTAAAACTTGCATAATTAATTAACACATGGCGATATTTTTAAATATAAAAATGTTTGATAGAACCAGTTTTGGTTTTAAATTAAATTAAAAATTATTTTTAAAATACAAAGTGTAATAAATAAGATTATAATTAATCGTTTTTTAAATATTTATGTAAGATAAAATTTAAACATAATTAAAACTTTTTTAATAACACGTTTTTATTAATTTTTAGTAAATTATTTTAGATAATTTATAATACAGTTTAAACCTTAAATTAAAGTAAAACTATTTTATTTAAATTTTTAAATAAAATATGTTTTATTTAAACTATATAAATAAATCATTTTTAAGACAAATCAAAAAAAAATAATTTTTTTGTTTTACTAAAATATTTTAATTAATAATTAAAATTAAATATTTATAATTAATTCAATAATATTGATAATGCACAGTTGTATTTATTAGAAATCTTAAACTACAAAAACATTCCATATCTTACAATTTTATTTTTTTGATAAAAATGTAATTATTCAAATAAATTTTTGTTCTAATTTTAAATTACAAATAATAAAACTTAATCTGAATCTGTATTTTAATGTCCACATTTAATTCATTGAGATTATTCAAAACTAAGTTAGTTTTGAATTATTATTTAAACATGAAAATATGGAACAAATTTTATGGCAATGTGAAACATTACAATTTTCGAATGTTTGTTTGATCGTCAAAACAGTTTAATCAAGAAAAGAGGAAACCTAACCTGATTTAATCATGGTTTAATAAACTATTTAAAATTAATATTTGGATAAGGAAGACTTCTATCAAACACATAACAGATTTTCAACGATAGCCATTAATTGGTTATAGAAATTATTTTTTTTTAAACTGAACGAAACTTGATTTCATAAAGTTCAACAACTAATTTGCTATACTTATCATTAGTGCCAATCTCCCGCTCTTTTTCAAACTGCAGATTGGTATTGACTTTACTATTTAAAATTAAATCTGCAAGTTTTTTCCCCATTAGTATTTTTCTCCAGTTTGACTTGCTAACTTATTAGTTACCGGATACGGTTAAGATTGTGAAGCTATAGTTTATTATATTTCAAAAATATGTGGCTTATTTGTTTGTTTTCACACTTCAATAAACTAGTCAAAATTGATTTCTCAGGAGAACCAGTTCTTAACCTTTCATTTGCTTGTCAACTATGCAAGCTGTTGAAGATGATGGTACATAGCCAAATAAATATCGAATATTTTTGGATAATTGTTACATTATACTTGACTTTCACACTGATCATATATTATTTTTTTTACAATTTAATTGTTTGTTTTTTGTCAAATACTTTGTGATTGACTGAATTTGAAATGTATATAAATTTTACAAGAAATTTTATAAAGTGTTTCATATTTAAAAATCCTCAAAAAGAGTTCTATAAATGACCTCTGGTTGTTATTGGTGTGGCGATAGATAGTTTTTGAACTCTACTAAAACTATTCCACTTTTCAAAATAGCAAAAAAATAGTTTTACAGAAAAATTTGTTTAAATGAAAACAGAGGACAACATTCTACATGGGGATCACTAAGGATATTTTTTTGTGAAGTCTGTATTTACTTATCAAAACGTACATTTTATTAAAAAGTTGAAATTCATGGTGAATAAAGATTTTTGTTTGAACGTTTAGAAAAAAACGTATTTAAAACAAATGAAAGAACTGGAGATGATTATGAAGTATGATGTCTGAAGAACTTTTTTGCCAACAATTAATATTTTTCTAAATAATTGACATTTTAGGAGTTTTTAGACTTAGCCAATTTATCAAGTTCATGATTAATCAATTTTTGATGGTTTTGAGATAATGGTATTGGAAATAAATAAAAAAAAGTGTTAATATAATAACACATATTATTTTATTAATAAAATTAATGTACTTAGAAATTTTTTAACATACAAACAGCTTTAAATGCGTAACATTTGCTCGTGCTTGTTTCAAGATAGAATTGTCAATCAAATTATGTTCTCTTCGAAGGGAGAAGACAAACCAAACAATTTGCATAACTTAGTTCTTCAATAACCTCTGCCTTCGATGTCATGCCTTGGCCAAGGAGTTATTACATACTCCGGCAATAGTTTATGTTGGCTTGTTGTACTTTGTGGTGCCTTGTCGTGAAGCAACGGCTGGCTGGAAACAATACGTTTCCCATACCTGGGATTTACTCCCTATTCATGCAATACTTCAGATTTAGCAAGGAAATGCGCTAATTAAAATAACCTGGTGGTGCCTAGTACCTTTTTGTTGCAGAGTCGGGCTTTATCGCAAGGTAGTGCCCAACCTTCATATATCGAATCTAAAACTGTTGAGAAGTTAATATTATGGCACTGCAACATATGTTAACGATAATTGCAGTTCAGAGTGCCTTATTCATAGAAAAAGTTCAACTTGCTTAAATTAAGATGAACTTAAATGCTGTTTAGTGAGGATTAATACAAACCAATAACATCAGACATTAAATCTCCAATTTGTTCCAACATGCGTATGATTTTCAGTGCCGTCGTCTTCGGCAGTGTTCGACATGAACTTGAATTTTGAAATTCGTTTTGTATTTGGTTGATTATCATTTTTATTTACTTTTGATGTTTGTATTTTTGATTACATTTTATTATTAACATTTATCTATAACATGAAACTTACATGTTTTTAAATACATTTTTTCGTGTTTTGGTTTTAACTTTAGGATAAATGGTGTTTTCAGACTTCTTGATTGATACTTAAATATAACTGAAAACTTAAAAAAAAATGTAATAAATACTGTATATAAATAGTCTTTAAGGTGAAATTTCAATTAAATCTCCTTTGTAACACCCTTTTTAATTGCAATTTTTCTATGGAAATTATAAATTTTATTTATGAATTTGAATTTATATTTTTGTTTTATCTATAATGTATATGCAGCTATCTGTGAGAAAAGAAGTGCATGATTATACATAAACATTCGACAGACATTTTTTTATATTTTGGATTGATCTATCCACCAATGAATGGATTGTAAATAGAAATAGTCACTAAGGTAGATTTTTATTTTAAATGGTTTATTCATTTTTTTTATTTAGCTCTTATTTATAAAGTTATTAAATAGTCACAAGCCAGTTTACCGTTACATTTATTGGTTACTAATTTTCTTGTATATATAATTTAAACATTTGGTACACTGAAACACTTGACAAAATTTATTTTGAATTTATCAAAATTGACAGCATCACATTGACCAAACTTTGTTAACAGTGCACACTGTTTTGTTGATTCAATCAACTTTCTTGCGATTTAATCAAAATCGTATTTTGATTAAATTACAAGAATGTTGATTGAATCAAAAAAATAGTGTGCACTGCTCACAAAGGTTAGTGACTTTGATGATGTTAGTTTTGACTATCTCAGACTTGGACTTATATGTTAGACAACATTTTCAGTGCATATCCGTTACTTTCAACAATATTCTAATGTATTTAACATATATTAATTGTCTATCTACATAATTGAAAGGATAAGAAGGTATAGACGCAAAAAACTATAACTCTCAGTGAAACAAGAATGGTAGTGTGGTTTTATTGAGAAGTGTCGCTAGTTCCTCTTTTAAGAAATCGCAAACTCAAAAAATAAAAATAAAATAAAATAAAAAAAAACACTAGAAAAAGGACATTTGAAAACTAAAAGCACGAAACATAACATATACAGATGATAAGTTACAAAACGTGTTTTTTTTATTTTACACCAGAGTTAAGGTGGCTTTCGAAAGTAAGCGTTTTAACTTATGAGTTTCTTTCAAAATGTATGTTTAGTAAACGGAATTATGTGAGCAGTAATATGCAAGTGATAAAGGAGACCAACATTTCCTTTCTTGTGTTGATGAACTCGTTGCTTTCAGAGATATATATAATTATACTGTGGAGTGATAAATATTGGAATTTTTTCGATAGTTACAAAATATTACAACAATGTGTTAACATTGTAACGTAGATTAAAGTCGTTTTGGTTGCTATCAAGAAATTGCCAGCTTCAAAAATGAAAACTAAAATTAGTCTTTCTTGAACATAACAAAAAACTTAGTCTTTAGTTGTACGAATAAATGAGATCATAGATTTGTGTAAATGCAATGAGTGTCCTACATATGAGCTTGTTTTGAACTTATGGTAAGCAATAGTCTTAGAAATTAGGTAAGAAGCGTGATATACATATGTGAGCTTGAATTTTGAATCCTTACCAATACAAAAATGAAGTAAGGAGAAGAGTTAACCAGTTTTATGCACTGAAGAAAAATTTACATACTTTGTATTCACTCACTGTAAAAAGAGGTTTGCTGATTTTGATGAACATTTCATCTATTTCAACAAACCAAGTTTACCAAAAAAACGATTTTATCAAAACAAAATAATGAACCGTTTGTCATTATTAGCAAACTGATTAATCAAACTTTAAAAAAATCTTGTATCGTTTTATATTAACAATTAAATATAAATTTCCCTTATTTTTAGCTAGCTGGTAGATCATTTTTGAACTAACTTTTCATAGTTTTATTAAAATTGATCAAGAAAATTTGCCGCTTTAATGTACAGATAATCATTATTAGCTAACTGGTAGATTATTTTTCTAACCAACGTTTCATAATTCTAATAAACTTGATGAAGAAAGATTGCTGTTTTAATGTACAACTATTTATTATTAGCTAACTGGTAGATCGTTTTTCTAACCAACCTTACATATTCTCAATAGAATTGATCAAAAATGTTTGCTGTTTGAATGTACAGTTAGTCATTATCAGCTAACTGGCAGATCATTTTTCTAACCAACTGTTCATATTTCTAATAAAATTGATTAAAACAGTTTGCTATTTGAATGCTAATTGAACTGATAAAGCATACAAATTTGTTTCAATTAAGCTTTTCAATCAAAAATATTGGTAAATCATAAATTTAATGATAAAATGGCCATTCGCAAGTCATTAAGGTATATTAATTCTTAATCAAGGATGAAACAAATGTTAACTTTTGGTATACTTATGCAATGAATTTTTGACTATTACAAAAACCATTGGAAACACAACTGGTAGCATAGATACCAACCGTAATCGTGATATCGACCAAACATTTCTTCATCTCTGATCAACTTTGTTTATCATAGATCAACTATTTTAACATTGATCGAACGACAAGACGTTAATCCCGTATCAAGAAAAGATGGGTCGAGAAGTATTGTGTAATAGGGGTTTCGATGAGAAAGGCCTGTAATAGAGTCGGCGTTGCTTCTACCAACAAGATCTCGTAATTTCCATTAGGCTATAAAACACTAATGTGGAAGAACTATTTGTAAAATTATTAGAAGCAATATAAAAAGGCACATTGCCATGATAAAACATGAAGAACACTCTTATATAACTGTCAAGTGTCTTGGCGCAAATTAGCCTAAGTGGCATGTGACTGGAGTAACAAAGGAAACAAACCTATGCCATTATATATTTCATATTTTCAATAATGAAATTTATATTCGAGAACATTTAATTTAGTTGTCATGCTAAAATGTTTAATACAAAAGTTAAAATTGTTTAGAAATCTTAAAATTATAAAAATATAGAACCCAATATTCGATCATGATCGAACAATGTCAAGGTATGATGGCAGTTAAGTGTGAATCGCCTATGCCAAAGTGTGTTATTTTCAACACACTTTCATTCATTTCACCTAGACTAACCAGTAGATCAAAAAAATTAACACCAATGATATAAAACAAGTTAGTTTTTTATTAATAAATGCATATACAAGCAAATATTTACCTGTATAAATATATTGAAATCCCTAACTAACTTGATTTTGATCACTGGTGTTACATATAATGGAGCAAGTTATTATACTTATGTAACACCGGTGTTACAAGAAACGGTTAAAGTGTTAACATATTTTACTTATCTACAACTAACAATTACAATGAAGTCACTTGAGGGGGTGACGTAACTCAATTGAGAGACAATTTCAAGTGCGTGTAAATGCAAGTGATGCCGCACAGGGATGACGTTCGAATGGCAACGTAAAAACCCTTCCTCCCAACTAAACATAAAAAGCGACTTCATATACTAATTATAGATAAACTGAATAAAAAGAAACAATTACAAACAAGTTGATTGTTTTATTTTTTTGTGAATGAGTAGTTGTGTTTATTAAGTCAAATGGGAGTTAGAAGCTATACATAGTCACACTGAAAAACAAATTACATTTCTGGGGGAGCTCGAGATTACTCCCCGAAAAAAAGCTGATTCTGAATTAATTTCTCTAACATCAATATGTATGTGAATAAATATTTTATTCCGTTTTGTCAGAAAATACTCATATGTATGTGGTTGGAATGTTCTTTTTTTATACACATTGAGTCAGTTTTTGAATCTTACCACATCAAGCTAAATTCTATAATATTTGTCTTTTTATTTAAGTATAATCCGGAAATTTAGGTACATGAAATAGTCAGTTTATAAAAATGTTTTGTTAAGTTTAAGGGTATATGACAGTATTGTTGGCTTTTTAAAAATCACTTAAATGTTCTATTAAGCTTCATTTTATGTGTACCATCATGCTTTCTTGTATGGCCCTCATTATACATATTTTTGTTTTGAATTTATAGAATAGAGATAAATAAAGCTATATTTTTGTGTCAATCAAACTTTAATAACAGAACAAAACATTTGGCCAAAATCATAAGATCTAACCTAAAATAATTGACTTTACCTATGAAAGAAACAAGATTAAAGTTTCACAAAATAATTGTTACCGAAATATTTTTCTCTTAAGAAAAGTTGTTGAATGCTCACACAACAGCTCAGTCCTGACCCGCTAAGTCTATCTCTAGAGTCTATCAGACGAATACCAAGCTTCGTTAATGACCTAAACTGGCTAAGAAGCCGATGGTATTGTTCCCGCAGTGATTGTTATTTCAAAGCGAACCTTATCATAGGTTAGTGTAGGTCAAATTCCTTCTTTGGGTCACATTCAATTAGATTAGATCACCCCATTCAACATGTTTGAAATTAATAGCCAAATTAAATACGTTTGATTCTGTTTAAAATATTCAGTTAAATATTGCCAAAGTATTTTTTACATAACATTTTTATAAAAATAATAATTATTTTAATTACTTAATAAGAGAGAAATAATTTCGGCTTAATTGATTAATTAGATAAACATCGGCAAAAGTCACTTTATTGGCATGACACCTAATGGGACCTTTTGGCTCTTTTGTCTGTAATCATAATCGATCCGTGGATCGATCGATATCGTAATCACATAATTATCCACAACCAATCATTTAATATGGAAATAATTTCCTCAAATATCTAATGATTAATTAATTAAAAACAAACTTTGATTTTTTTTATAAAGATAATAAATAATAAATGTAGTTAACGGAACGTGCCTCTTATGAAGGCCATGAAAACAATTCCTAAGCCTTTGTATACCTTAACCAAACAAGGATTTAGGAGGTTATTGCGATCCATTGAGTAAAATATTCGAGGAAAGTAATCAGCTTATATATAAACTGTTTATTAGGCTATCAATCAAGATAATATCACCGTCCTTATGAATTCATATAATAAATAATTAATACCACCACTGTATATAATAACAAATAAATAATAATAACAATAAACAATAAATATATTAAATAGTTAATACCAACACTGAATATAATAGCAAATAAATAATAATAATAATAAACAATAAATATAATAAACAATTAATACCACCTCTGAATATAATAACAAATAAATAATAATAATAATAAACAATAAATCAAATAAACAATTAATACCAACACTGAATATAATAACAAATAAATAATAATAATAATAAACAATAAATATAATAAACAATTAATACCACCACTGAATATAATAACAAATAAATAATAATAATAATAAACAATAATTATAATAAACAATTAATACCACCTCCGAATATAATAAAAAATAATTAATAACAATAATAAACAATAACTATAATAAATAATTACCACCATTGAATATTCTACAAAGTTTGTATTTCCTTTATTTTGGAAACTATTATTTTAATGTTTAACATTCTGTACGCGTGTCTCTGGATGGGTAAGTCATTTTCACAGTTATAATAATCTAATTTTTTGATCTGATTTGTCAATTAATACAAATTTTTCATTTAGGCTAAGATTGTGTTTCTATTTGTTTATCTTATTTATTGACTCGGAGAATAAACACAGTTGTTTTAGTTTTTTCTCCAAATATTCTTGTATCCTATCATTCGATCTCCATAAATATTGATAGATTAGTCTGTACAAACATATGTGCGTGCGTGATTCTTTTTGTGTGCATTTACGTGTTTGTGTGTGTGTGTCTGTGTAGTTGCATGCATATTATTGTGAGTGTTATATTTGTTTATTTGTTTGTGTGTGTGTGTGTGTGTGTCTGTGAGTTTGTGTTTGTTCTTGTGTTTGTGTTTTTGTGTGTGTGTTAGTATGTACACAAGTAGTATAGCTGGTTAAAGGGCATTCAAAGAAGTAAACTTTGCAGCAGGCACAAGTCTTACATACTGTATGTATACATAATATAAAGTATTATAAAAAATATATGTAAGCATTATAGAGCTAAATTTTTCGAACTAAACAATAATAAATTTCAGTTTTCATGGTAAACATTTTTGAAACTTAAAGAATAATTCAACAAGTTTATTGATTTATTGGTTATAACGCGGTTTTTATTTTGAACAACATGTGCAGTTTCATTGATGAGTTTAACAGTCAAATTTAACTGAAAAAAAGCTTTATTTCACATTACAATATAATATCACTTCTCGATATAAACAAGAATAACGTTATCATTGATTTATGTAAAAGTTTAACGTTGGTTAATTTAATATTAAAATACATCCAATTTTTAATAATGCAGAGTGTGAGAATTACAACTGAATAAGATATACATTTACATTAATGACATTCAGAAAACTTAAAAAGGCAATTACTGAAATATCAATATAAATGACACTTCAATTACTGATTCTTCAAATGTAAAAACAACAAATCTGACCCTCGCACAACTGCTTTAACATTGACTAATCTATCTTTCCTGAACGGGACTCCGGATCCAAAAGACGAAATAGGTCTATTAAGGAAAACGAAATAAGTCTATTGAGGAAGAATGCCAGACCACCGACGGCAATGCATTTGTTTCCAGCTTAATTGATCCATAGGTGGAAGTAATTAATACACAACCGAATTCACAAAGGCTTCATTGTACGACAGAACCAATGAGATTTTCTGTGTTACCACGTTGTCACACATTAACAGTTTCCGTTCACAGTTTTGTTTTTATTTTTAGTTCTTTTCAAATAAATCGCAGTTGTTTTATTCTTGTTATTTAAGGGGTTAGAGATGAACATTCACACTTTAGCAGTTAAGTTGTGGAACGATATGAATATGGGTTCACAAGTAGGTTATCCTAACTAGTGCCATAAATTCAAGGTC
>JARUHE010075287.1:0-15362 GCA_031471125.1 Archaeomysis grebnitzkii
TCACTATTGTTGTTATAATTATTTTTATTATAATTGGTGTTATTATTGTTGTTATCGTTATTGTTATTTATGTTATTACCATTACTGTCATTATTGTTATTATTGTTATTATCATTATTGTTGTTATGTTTTCATCAATATTGCTATTATCGTTATTATCATTATGGTTTTAATTGTTATTATCATAGTTTTTATTATCATTATTGTTAGCATTGTTACTATTGTTGTTATCATTATTTTGATTATAATTGGTGTTATTATTGTTGTTATCGTTATTGCTATTATCATTACTGTTATTATCATTATGGTTTTAATTGATATTATCATTGTTTTTATAATTGCTATTATCATTGTTTTTATAATTGTTGTTATTATTGTTATTTTCATTTCTGTTATTCTTATTATTGATATTTTTGTTATTATCATTACTGTTACAATTATCATTATATTTAGTGTTATAATTGTTATTATAATTATTGTTATTGTTGTTATTATGATTATTGTTGTTATTGTTTTTATCATTATTGTTGTTATTGCTTTAATCATTATTGTTAAAATTGTTATTATAATTATTGCGTTATTGTTATTATAATTATTGCGTTATTGTTATTACCAATATTGTTATTATTGTTATCATCATTACTGTTATTATTTTTATTATTGTTATTCGTATTATTGTTATTATTTTTATTTATCATTATTTTTATTATTGTTATTCTTATTATTGTTATTATTTTTGTTATCATTATTTTTATTATTGTTATTGTTATTATTGTTATTATCATTATAATTATTATTGTTATTGCTATTAGTGTTATTATTTGTATTATCATTACTATTATTTTTATTAGTATTATTATTATTATTATTATTATTATTATTATTATTATTATTAATAGTATTCTTATTATTAATAGTATTAGTATTATTATAGTATAATATTAGTATAGTATTATTATCATTGTTATTATTGTTAAAACTTGCAATAAGTTTATTTATTTAATTTCTTTTAAAAAAAAGTCAAAACTCGAAACCGAATCCAAAGAAAAACAAAATTTTATTCACGAACGAAATTCAAAAAAATGAATTAAACCCCAAATTTATTTTAATTAAAACTTAATTTCATTCATTAAGAAATAATTAAATTAATTCGGATTAATTTAATAATTAAAAACATTTTTCTTCAAAATGAATTTTATTTTTCAAGAAAGTTCAAAATAATTTAAAATTATAAAATAAAATATTTTTCTTAACCCTTTAACTGTTTCTTGTAACACTGGTGATACATAAACCTAATAGCTTACCTACGATGGAGTAAGCTATTAGATTTATGTATCATCGGTGTTACAAAAAACGGTTACAGTGTTAAGCACTGGCTAATTATTTTTCTAAGTAAATTACGTCCAATTTAACATTAACACGTGAAAGCTTTGGTCTCAAGCAGTTAACCCTTTAACGCCTGTAGGGACAAAATAGTGACGATTGTAGGGTTATTTCCAATGTAAACTTCATTGTACTGTAGACCGTAGGGTAATAATAACCCAGGTGTTAAAGGGTTAAACTAATTTCTTCAACCCAATGTTATTTCGGCAAATTAATTTTCGCTAATTTTTTAAAATATTTATTTTTATTTTCAACATTTAAATTCTTCCAAGATTAAATTGATCGACAATAGTACAAGTGAGGTAAGCCATATGCTATTTGAATGTGGGTTGCCTCACTTGTGCTAATGTCGATCCATATAACAAGTGAGGTAAGCTCTATGCTATTTGAATGTGGGTTGCCTCACTTGTGCTATTGTCGAGTAGAAAAATTGTAATTGTTTGAAGAGTTAGTGATGACAAATAAATGTTAATCAAATATTTTTTAATCAAAGAAATACACTTTCTTGTATAAGCCTTCGAAGACCTGAACTATACATGCACGCACACAAACATGCACAAACACACACACACACACACATGCACACATAAACATGAACACACACACATGCACACACACACACATGCACACATAAACATGCACTTATACATGCACATACATTAACATGCATGCACATACATGCACATGCACACATACATGCACACATACATACATGCACATGCACACATACATACCCCCCCCCCCCCTTCTACCTTTTTATAAATACATCTGATAGATTAATGTTTATGTATGTAAAGAATATAAGGAATGAGATAATAAGACCATTTAAATTGCATTTATTATTTTCAGTTTGTTCTAACTTACTTTTTTAAACTTACAGAATGCGTTAGAATGCATGGTCCAGTTATATTTTCAAAATGGCGCTGTATAGAGGATTATAAGTGAGTATTTATCCTCGTTTAAAACTTGTTAGTTTTAATAAAAGATTTGTTCAGAATATTCCAATTTAGATATGTTATCACACGTGATTATTTTTAAACATATATATATTACTTTGAATTTGGCGCTGGGAAATTTTGTGCACCTTCAAAAATTAACATCCCAATTTTTGACGGAGGTGTCCCGGTGCATTAAACCATTTCCAATTGATGATCGCAAACACAAAGAAATAATCTAGCTGCCCAATTTTCAGATTCGCTGGCTTCAAATGGACGCTTAAAAAAGGCATCGAAGTTTTCGTACCTGTCAACAGCATCAACAACGACGATACGTTCTGGAATAAAGCCAAAAGTTTCATTCCTGAAAGATTTATAACTAGTAGCTCAAAGGACGTATGTTCACCTTATTTATCATTCTTTACAACGAGAAATAAATTCTTTGGTAAGTCTCCAGGGAGATCTTTATTAAATATTCTCATTGATAAGATTATTTTAAAAATTTATTTACTTTTTATTTGCAACGGAATAGATTGAAACAATTTATATAATAAGAACTGATGTTTGGAGTCCATAATTGCGTTTTTGAAATAGGCGTTTCAAAAACAAGACTATGCACATTTCCTGTGAAATAAATCTTCTTTATAGCTTAACATAAAGCCAATAACGTAAACTTCCTACGAATATTTGTGCAATCCTTTACTTATCCGTATTTTTATTTCGTCTAAAAACAATTTTGTTCATGTTTAACTTCGCTGCATTGCATTTCTGCATATCTTGAATGTCTTTCTGATGTAAAACCATTCTATGAAAATTTGAAGGACAAGGTTAATAAGTTTTTAATTGAGGTTTGATAAGAATCGATCTTTCTTTGAATTAATTCTACTAATTCATGTGTAAAGTCTGTACGGTTGTTTTTTTATTAACTACCACTGCGTTCTTACAACTTTTCATTAAAGTGGGGAGCTGTCTGGCACTAGCTTCTGCATTTTTAAAATTGATTTAGGTTTTATTTAAACCATTTATCATGTGGTTGATACGTTGTTTCAAATCATACTTGAACATACGACCGTAAAATCTGTAGAAGCTTTGAGGTTCATTTAATTCCACTGATTTCTATATTAATGGATGGACAACGGAAAACTAAGTTCGATAGGTTTGCATGAAAATACCACCAGCGGAGCTTATTTTTCTCCTGCAGCCACATTTACAGAGCTTGCAATGTTTCTAATGGCTAAAATGTAACTTTATTCATTTCATTACATGAAAACATTTTCCTGTGCTGCAGTTGCTTGTTCCAACAGGCTTAATGCAAAGTAAAAAGCATTACGGATAATGTTTCAAGGGTAAGTGTTAATTAAATGCTAAGAACTCAATAAATATAGAATTATTATAGATGAGTGAATGCAGTTATTAAATCGATCTAGGTCTAATTTATTTACTGTAGAGGGAACTCGAATAAACTCTTTTTCTGTTTTTGTATTGCAAACTATTAATTTTGAGTTACATTAGAAATAAAAACATGTTTATATGGATAGACTGATGCTGCCCATCCATTAAGATACAAATCAGTGGAATATTTTCACCTAATAGTTGTTAAAGAACTGAATAATTCTTCATTCAGATCCATCAATTGATTGACAACATTATACTTAAGTAATTTATTACTAAACTTAAATAATAATAATTATTATTATTAATTAATATTAATTTATTATTAAACATGGTTATTAATACAAGAAATGTAAGTATATGACCTACATATGGTACCCAAGCATAATATTAATTGATTAAGGTTAATCCTAGCGTTTATACTTGTTTTCAAGACACAACTATTACATCTCTTCACATGTTTTAACCAGCCATCGATTACGAACCGAAAAAGAACGTACCTACTTAAAATACCTCGAGCACAATTTTGTTTGGTGAAATTTTCTGAGTATTTAGTGTGACTAAGTACAGATTCATGTGATTTTTTCTAGCCTGTCTTGGCTGTTAGATTATTTCGTTCTTCTTGGCTTAAAGTTGTTGAGTATGCACCTGGTGCAACATCTGGCACAGATTCTTCTATATATCTATCCCAAAGTATCTACCCTCTGGCAATGCGTCTAGCAATAAAACTTAAAAGCTTTAGAAAATTCCACCTGTGATGTCCGCTCCTTATTTCCATTATAGACTTGTGCTGGTTTTTGTAGGTCTTTATATGGTTTGTATGTCTTTATATGGTTTGCAGACTCTATGCAGTTGAAAAACTTTAATTTTTATTATATTTGCAGGAAATTTGATATTGAGTTTAATGGTGAAACTGACCATTTTGAGGTTAATAATGAAATTCAACATCAAGGTAAGAATATTTTTTGTAATTAGTACAGATTAAAATAGTCTTGAATAATAGCCATATTGCTATTATTATTATAAAATATTTTAATGGGATTACGAAACAAATTGTGGACAATTTTTAACTTTGATTAATCTTGCCCCGTTATATTTTGCAGGTGGTTACCAACTATGAACCATCCAATGCTTTAAAAGGAGTTGTCAAACTAAATTTTTTCTTTGAAGAAATAAAAACCTTTCCAATGCAACGTATCAAAATAAACCAAGATCTTTATTGAATGCCTAGAATTGATTTTTAGAGCTGTTAGTTTTATATATTTTTTATACTTTTTAACAATTCTATTTTACAATTTTTAAATGAAGTGTATATTGTTTACTCAAAAGGTAAATGCATAAGCATACCTGGAATAATATAATTTCTTGTTGGTTTTTTATGTAAATTAAACATTCTTTTTTTGTCTGGTGTTTTTAACCTGTTTGTAAAACTTACTATGCTTCTTAGGAAGTTTACAGCTGAAGGCTTGTATTAAACATAAAGGCATCTTATAAAATTAATTTGTCACAAGTTAACTAAAACAAAGAATTAGAAATTTAGTGTTGGGTAATCTTATGGATTATTCATTAACGGTTATTAAATCTTTAGTTTTGTATCCATAAATTCCTGAAATATTTTTGTAATTTTCCAAACCATCTCGAATGTCTCTTCTGTGGACTAGAAAAGTCAATAATTATTAGGTTTTGATTTCGGAGCCAATATTAAATAAATTTTTATGACCTTGCATGTATAAGCAGTGTTTTTTATAGTTCATTTTCAGCTTGCGCGTTAAGATTGCCAATGGGAATATTTTTTTCAAATGTATAACTGTTGAGATTTTAGCAATGTAACATTCATTTACTTCACTCGAGGTAGCCTTTCATCTACGGCTTATGCAGGTTAAATTATATAAGTTTTTAATGAAAATTTTGCTTGTAGTGATGTTGGCATGAAGTCCTTAAACCTTACGAATAACAGCTTAGAAAATATATCTTGGAACTAAACTATAGACCAAGTTAATAAGAACGTTGCCTGAAGAGAAGTGCGACGTAAACAAATTTCATTGGCATCGGTTTGACTGCTTCAACCTATACATTTGGAAGTTGAACATGGTTGTGTTTCCCTAAATTCTGAGCTACATAACTTGTGTTGTTGAAAAATTTCTGATTACAGTGATCCTGTTGGTTCAAGTTGTATACTCTTTATGTTCATCTGATCCAAACATTGTTTCTTCATGTGTACATTTCCATTCTTTAAGAGTTAATTTATTCATGAATGCAAAGTCTAAGTATTTATTCCTAATCATATACATGTATGTACACGATTCCACGATCAAAACCCTAATTTGGGCTAAAACTATTAAAATACTGGATAATATTCGACTACCTCTGGGTTATATGAATCCAATTGTGTTTGTGTTTACAACATCGACATACACAATTAATTATCCTATTGCAATATTTATGGAAGAATAACTTTTAGTTCACGTGTCTGTACCTTCTCTCCTGGGTTCCGACGGGCATTGGCCCGTTTATTTATATAATCAATCAATCCTGGGTTCCGATGTCCTCCTTCTTGTTCGCCTCGTCCAAGGTTCACCCTGGCGCGGCGACCCCTTCATGATCCGATCTTCCTTCTGCAACGGTTGTTTAATCAAGATTGGCATCGGACAATACTTCTTCCAGGAGGATTTTTATACAATTTTTTTTCATTCTATCCATTTAAAATTTTCTACTCTTTTGCTAAATTTCCATCGTCAGAACTCAACTTTAGAATTTTTATATTCAATTAATTTAGTGTCTTTTATTTAACCGAAAAATATTTTAAATTTAGTAATTCGTATTTTCTTCGGCACTTTTTTACAACTCTGCATCTATGTATGCATTAATGAAATCGCGATGTCCAATCATTCTTCGGGTCACGTCGAATCTCTACAAGATTTCGATCTTTATATACAACCGTCGAAATTGATTTACATTCTGGTCCAAGACTGATCCTTACATTACATAAGACTACGAAAACAAATAATCTGTTTTCTTTTTAAGGCTAACTTTGTATAAAGTCAAATATTTCTCTACAAATAGTTTTTTAATTGACTCTAATTGTTCTTCCCTTATTTCGATGGATCAATCTTTAGTAACTCTCAAATAAAATGATTCTTTCATCCGAAGGTGTAAGCCGTTATCTAATGTAACAAACAAGGTTCTAATGAGTATCTATCTATACAAGCCATTTATTCACTAATCTGAAGACAAACGTACAATTTAGAGCTTTAGTTTGTACATTACTATTTGAATGACCTCCGCCAGTATTGTTTAAAGTATTATTAGGGCGGTCCTCAATTATTTTTTATATAACTTATTTCGTAGATTTTTGATAATATCGACTTTATTTGTAAAGGTGTGTTCGGGTATTGAAGATTGTAAGTCCATTTGTTTTGTACCACGGCGTGAAGGGCTGGTTGTAATTGTTTTACTGTTGATGGTGCAGTTGAGTTATAATTCAAATTATTCTGTCCTATTATTAGAGCCCTCTTAATTTTAGGTGTGCTGATTACCCTACGGGTGCAGCGCTGGGCATTGGCCCGTTTATTTATATAATCAATCAATCTTAATGTCAAACAACATAAACGGATACTTTCTACAGTGGTTTCAAATTGATTTTGTTTTATTGAATTGAAGTTTTTTTTTGTGGAAGAATTAAAAATATTCTGAAAGTTGCGAAAATAAAATAATGAATTTAAATTGATTTACCAAAAGTAAAGTTATGTCTTTAATTATCATAAGATATATTGTGTGTTTTGCCCAAACCTTGTTCAGTTGAATCTATTTAGAATTGAAAGGAGTTGTAACATTACTTAATAATCTTCGAAATGTTCAAACGGATTATTACAAGTCATTATATCACGATAAACATTTCGTGTTACAGCAAGGGCAGTTGAAGCTCATGATTTGGTCGCCATAAGTCAAGAAGATAACGAAATATATACGGCTGTTTTTTCCCCCGGTGATTTCACAATAAAACCTATGTTTGTTCTAGAATCTAGACCCAAACGCTTTAAGTTAAAAGAAAGTTTATTTTAATTGATAGAAAATAACAATGCTGTATAACTAAACGATTTAAGTTTATATTTTGTGTTTAACATTGTTTTTATTTCCTAGCTTCTGTCCTTTATCTTTTGATAATTTTTATTCAATGTTTTTTTTTATTGAGAATAATTTTAATTTATTTTAAAACTTATTCTGTTTTTCTTGAATTTCGTCTTTTTTAATCGACTCTGATCGATGATTCAAGATGAGTAAAACTTAAACGTCGAGTCTCACAAATTCATGGTTTTGCTGCGACCGACCCAAGGGTAGTTTGTAGCCTTGTCTTAACCATCTTAACCATTAGAAGTGAATGATGGAAGTTTTTAACTGTAAAACATTGTGCTTAGTTCTATCTGTTTGCATTGAAGGCAGTGGGCCTAATAATAATAATAATTATAGCCTTTATATAGCGTTGCCACTATGCAACGAATACTCTTTACCGCTTCACATACCCAGCCCTCGTTATTATTATCCACAACAGGTGGTATTTACGCTAAGGACATGCAACCAACATATGTTGCTTCCTTCAAGCCGGGATAAGCTTAGCATATGAGATTTTGAGGAAGTACGGCCACGTTCAAATTCCAATGAATAAATTGAAGCGGACTCGACTCAACGTGACAGATTTCATATGAGCAGCATTAATCTCCAGACCATCTCCGTATCCACTTGGCCATCATCTTTTAGTATACAAACAAACAAACCATTAATTCATTTGACGTCAATAGTTGTGGTTTTGCCCGATCAATTATTTTCTCACTTGAAATATCTGAAATTCTATATTTTTTCGAAATAATTATTTTTCTATTAACTGCAATACCCACTTCTCTTATTAATAAGATTTTGATATTGGTGAAATATTTTTTATTCATTAAGAGTTCTTTCATTATTTTATGAAACTTCAAAACTACCAAATGAGAATAATGTGAAAATATGTTTAAGCAAAAAGTGCAAACAAAAGAAAATGTAATTCGATAGAAAATAATTTGAAAAAAGAAAAAACTTGAAAAAAATAAAGTGAAAACATTAAAAATAAGTGAAAAAATAAAAAATGTCAAAAATGTGAAACTTTGAAAAAACAAATTCTACAAAAACGTGAAATTTGTTCCATGCATTTTTGGAAAATTTCAAAACAAATCTGTTTTTAAAAGACTTTATTTATTATACTCGTCTCCATAAACTTCAAGAATATAGTTTCACATAAATCTTAGCTAATATAAATATTTATTTGTGCCTTAAAAGTGGAATCCAATGAGCACCTTATACGTACGACATGGATGGAATAAAAATATATACATTTCAAAGCAGTTGATATAATAGTATGCATGTCCACTTAAAAACAGTTTGATGATTGAAGCAATCAAGTCATTTGATTAATAAATCAAGTGTAGCTTAAAAAAAATATATCCTCTATTTACATTATTGTTCGTGTATTTACATTTTTAAGAATAACTTTGTTTTGCAAAAGAGAATTAAAAAAATGTTCTTTTTGAAAAAGTTGTTCCTATTTTTTTAAAACCATAAACATTTGTATTTGTTAAGCAAAATTTGTGAAAGTGAAGTTAAAGTAAATAAAAAACCACCTTCAAGACCAAAAACTTAATTTATCAAAATTGGAAATGAAAGTGAGAAAAATGAGAAGTATTCAAAAAAGAAATGAAAAAGGAATAAATATGAAAACAAGAAATATATTAATATAAAAATGAAAAAGAAATATTGAAATGAAAAAAAATCTACTTGACTAAAAACAATAAATTCTAGTTTATTAGTTCGTCAAGCCAAGATGGAGGCAATATTTCAACATTTTAAAGGTTAAATTCATCTTTATTCAATCATGAAGAAAACACAATCTTTTTTTCTTTTTTTTATTAATTAATCTATTCTTAAATTTATAATTTAACATAACATTTTTTCAGTAAAAAACTTCAAGCAGTATCAAGCAGTTTCTAGACAACATAAACTATAGCCCAATTATCAATTTTTTGGGCTACAAATTCAACGTTTCCAGAGTCTAGATATAATATATATTTTCTGTTAATATAAAAATTCAATAAGCAAAAATAAAATTGTATAAGTTAAATATATTTTTATATTTAATGTAATATTTAAAGTAATATTTAAACAATATTAATATCATAAACTTTACTTAAGTCAACTAGAAAATTGATTTTAGAAAATTGTAAAAGATTAGTTTGAATTACAATAATTTAAGAAAATTTATACATTTTTATGAAATTATCAATTATACAAAATGATCTAAAATCAACTTTATTTATTATATAATTATAATTAACCTATTAATTAATATTAAAAAATATTTATCAAGCTAAGGCCACTTATGAACTGTTTTCCATATACGGAAGCAAATTTACAGTTGGCCTATAGGCCTACACAAGACTGTGTTGAATTCTTAGATTGAGTACCTAAAGAAGATAAACCTATTCATTCACTTTAATAAAATAAATCTATTTGAAACTAAAATATTTATATTAATAGGCAAGGTTAGGTGAGCAAACTTGATTAGAGTTAAAATAATCTATATACCAACTACTTATAACATTTCGTTAAATCAAATTTACTTAATATTTTAAATGTATAAAATTGAGAAAAGTTTTTCTATTCTTTCTAAGTTTGGATAAACTTGGAAAGATTTATTTTGGACGGAGTACTTACAGAAAAAATGTCATCATTTATCTAACAGATGTCCCGTATGCTAGATAAAATGGATTACACTTTTTATGTAATTAAACTTTTGAATATTTTTTAGTGCTATTGAGTACATTAAATCTAAGAATAAAACATTTATCTTAACATTTAAATCTAATATAATTTCTATTATAGTCGCAACATACATTATGAACATGACTAAAATTAGGCAAAAGGCATTTACAAAAGAAGAATCTTATTCTAGAACAAGGCTTCGTTTCACATCACAGGTTTAGGAAATTCGGATACTTCTCAGTCGAGTCTAGTCAATGATCGGCAGATAGAACTTGTGGTCGGGTCCCTCGCGCTTCAACTCGTACTTGGTCGCACGGGTCTCCAGCAGAGAGGCAGGGCAAGGCGTGACGATCTGCCACTCTCCCCGCCTCGTGATGGTCGCGTCCTTCCAAGGATTGTAGTCGGAGTGGAACGTGATCGATGACTTGTTTCCGTGACCTCTGGAGCGATAATCATTTTGTTGCGACACTCTTGTCACGCTTCCAGCGTGTCTCTTGCCTTCCTTTTGTTGTCCTTGGTGATGGTGAGTGGACCATTTTTGGGAGTCGTCCTGGTAGCCAGCTCCATGCATCATATGTGAACCACCTTGACTAACTGTTTCAGATTTTCCACCTCTTAAATCTAAGGCTTCAGCTTGTCTCAAAGAGGAAGCAATGTCTTTTGTATTCGATGATGAAGATGACTCAGACTTACTTTCCGCATTGGCCTGATTTATTACTTTTCTGCCACTTGTTTGCCTACTGTATGACTTGTCAAATGATGTATCATCAGACAAACTGAATGAAGACTGGTTGTGCTTTCCTTTTCTTGAATGACCGGTAGGACTAACTAATGCATTTGTAGAACTACTTTGAGAAACATTTCCGTTTACTGAAGACGATGAAATTTCAACTTTACCTCCAGCTGATGTGGATTTACGTTCTGTTGACGACTTCATACTCCTCTCACGAGTTTCATTTTGACTATGAGTGGCTGATTTAGTTTCCCTAGACTCTTTTGTTACTGTTCTTGTTATAGTTCGACCATCAGGTGTTGTTGTTTCATATGTTTGCACATCTTTCTTTAAATCACCTCCTGTTTTTGTGGTAGCTGATCTAGAAGATGATGATTTTTCATGTTGCGACATGACGTCTTTAGACGAAGAAGCTGTACTGTATGACGTTACATCTCGTCCATATTGAGAATTTGCGATTTCGTTTTTGGATGATGCATTCTTTCCATACTGAGAGCTTGAAGTGTCATATTTTGAAGTTCCATCTCTTCCATATTGAGAATTTGAAATGTCCTGTCTTGACGTTCCATCTCTTCCATATTGAGAATTTGACATGTCATGTGTTGACGTTCCATCTCTTCTATATTGAGAGCTTGACGTTTCATGTTTTGATGATGCATTTTTTGAATATTGAGAGCTTGACGTTTCATGTTTTGATGATGCATTTTTTGAATATTGAGAGCTTGACATTTCATGTTTTGATGTTCCATCTCTTCCATATTGAGAATTTGACATGTCCTGTCTTGACGTTCCATCTCTTCCATATTGAGAATTTGACATGTCATGTTTTGAGGTTCCATCTCTTCTATATTGAGAGCTTGACATTTCATGTTTTGATGATTCATCTCTTGAATATTGAGAACTTGACATTTCTTGTCTATGCGATGATTCCATATGTTGTCTGTTTTCAGTTTCACTTGTTGAAACTCTTTTAATTTCTTCAGAACCAACTTTCAGATTATCAGGATATCGTTTTCTACTATCAAATGATCCGTCTGGTTTCAAATTGTCAGGATAACGTTTAACATCACTTGACTCTTGATGCATTTGAGAAATCTTTCTTTGATCCAAATGCGACGTATGACTAGTATTACTAACTGTTGACAATTTTCTCCCTTCAAAGTTGCCTTCCATTCTTAAATTATCGTCATATCTAAATGGTGAAGCGCGATCTCCCTTAATTGGACTGACACTTGGGGAATACAAATCTCCTTCAAGACGGAGATTATCCTCCTGCCTTCTAATTTCCCCTTTTTCTCCTTTCACTCTAAATGTTTCGTTCCTTTTGACCTCTTTTACAGGAGTACTTGTCTTTCTATTGAAACCTTCGAAGTTGCCTTCAACCTTAAGATTATCTTCTTGTCTTCTTATGTTGACTCTTTCACCTTTGCTCACAGTTTGTTGAGATCTGTGTAGGCCTTCGAAGCTGCCTTCAAGTCTTAGATTATCCTCATGTTTCATAATATCTACCCGTTCGCCATTTCTTATTGTTTCAGTTTCTTTGTGAATGTTCAATTCACCTTCAAGTTTTAGATGGTCTTGATGTTTCCTTATTTCAGCTCTTTCGCCTTTAACAACAGACTTTGATAAACTTCCTTCAAATTCACCATCAAGCCGAAGATTATCATTAGGAGATTTAGGAGACATTTTTTCTCCTTTATAAGTATGAGTTGATTTACGTCTTCCTTCAAAGGATCCTTCCAATTTCAAGGAGTCTTCATGTCTCTTAATTTCTGCTCTTTGACCTCTTCCAACTCTATTTGTCCTGGAAAAGTCAAAATCACCCTCCAATTTCAAAGAATCTTCATGTTTCTTTATTTCTGCTCTTTGTCCTCTACCTCCTGACTTGCGTCTTTGCACTTCTAGATTACCTTCCAATTTTAAATTGTCTTTTGCTTTCTTAACCTCCATTCTTTCACCTTTTTGATATGTTGATTTCTTACGGCCATAAAACTCTCCATCCATTTTCAGAGAATCTTCATGTTTTTTTACTTCAGCTCTTTCACCTTTTAAGGTAACAGATTTATCAATGAATGATATATCTCCTTCCATCTTTAAGTTGTCTTCATGTCTTTTTATTTCAGCTCTTTCACCTCGCTTTACAGATTGTTTTGTCTGAATATCCAAATCCCCTTCCATTTTAAGATTATCTTTATGTTTCTTGATTTCAACTCTTTCGCCTTTAACTATCACATATTTCTTTTCAAAAGAAAGGTCACCTTCTACCTTGAGGTTATCTTCATGCTTCACTACCTTCGCCTTTTCACCTTTCAAAAGAGTTTCCTCTTTAGTGAAACTCATATCTCCCTCCATATACAAATTATCTTCTTGACGTCGAATTTCGGCTCTTTCTCCTTTTGAAACAGTCGTTGTTGTGTCTCTTCTTTCAAAACTCCCTTCTAGCCTTAAATTGTCATCATGTCTTCTAATCTCTGCTCTTTCTCCTTTAACAACCGATGTCACTTCTCTGCCTTGGAACTCGCCTGTGGAATGCAAATTGTCCTCTCTTTTAACTATGTCAGCACGTTCACCCTTTGTTACAATGTCCTTTTCAGATTTTCCGATAAATTCTCCTTCCATCTTAAGGTGATCACTCTGCTTAACTACAGATACTCGTTCTCCCTTAATATTAGAAATAGTTTGCTCTTTACCATAAAACTCTCCTTCCATATGTAAGTTATCGGTCTGCTTATTTACTTCAGCTCTCAACCCTTTGTGGATCTTATATTGTTCTTTGTTCAGAGTATTCAAATGATGTTTTCCTTCTATTAAAATATTGTCAGAATGCTTAACAATGGTTGATTTATTAATTTCATTTGAAACATAATCTTCTCTAAATTGTGTTTGACCATAAAACTCACCCTCTTGTTTTAAATTGTCCTTATATCTTATAGGTTTTTGTTTACCGAAAGTAGTGTAGTCAATATCCTCCCATTTATCACGACCATAAAATTCTCCCTCATTTTTAAGGTTATCGTCATGTTTAACGATAGGTGATCTGTCAGCAAAAGGTGCATCTTCTTTTGGCTTTCCAACAAATTCACCATGAACTTTAAGGTTATCAGGATGCTTTTTGGTTGGTGCTCTTTCTCCATGGGGAGCCTTCTCAGCTTCCGGTGACATGAAATCACCCTCCATTCTTAAGTTATCAGGGTGCCTAGTTAATGGAGCACGTTCTGCATAAGGAGCTTCTTCCCTAGGTTTTCCAACAAAATCGCCACCTGTTCTAAGGTTATCGGGATGTTTTTTGATGGGTGCTCTTTCTCCATGGGGAACCTTTTCAGCTTCAGGAGAAATGAAATCACCTTCCATTCGTAGATTATCAGGATGTCTAGTTAACGGAGAGCGATCAGCAAATGGAGCCTCTTCCCTAGGTTTTCCAACAAAATCACCACCCATTTTGAGATTGTCGGGATGTTTCTTGACTGGTGCCCTTTCTCCAAATGGAGCCTTTTCTGCTTCAGGAGCAATGAAATCTCCTTCCATTCTTAAATTGTCAGGATGTCTAGTAATTGGAGCACGCTCAGCATATGGAGCTACCTCTCTTGGCTTTCCAACGAAGTCACCACCCATTCGGAGATTATCAGGGTGTTTCTTAATAGCAGCTCGTTCTCCATGTGGAGTTTTCTCCGCTTCTGGACTAATAAAATCTCCTTCCATTCTTAAATTGTCAGGGTGCCTTGTCATTGGAGCACGCTCAGCATATGGAGCTTCCTCTCTTGGTTTTCCAACAAAGTCACCACCCATTCTGAGATTATCAGGATGTTTCTTGACTGGTGCTCTTTCTCCAAACGGAGCCTTTTCTGCTTCAGGAGAAATGAAATCTCCTTCCATTTTTAAATTGTCAGGATGTCTAGTGATTGCAGCACGGTCAGCATATGGAGCTTCCTCTCTTGGCTTTCCAACGAAGTCACCATCCATTCGGAGATTATCAGGGTGTTTCTTAATAGCAGCTCGTTCTCCACGTGGAGTTTTTTCCGCTTCTGGACCAAAGAAATCTCCTTCCATTCTTAGATTGTCAGGGTGCCTTGTCATTGGAGCACGCTCAGCATATGGAGCTTCCTCTCTTGGTTTTCCAACAAAGTCACCAC
>JARUHE010075398.1:0-15360 GCA_031471125.1 Archaeomysis grebnitzkii
TAACAATACAAATAATATTAACATAACAAGACAAATAATAACAACAACAAATAATAATAACATAATAACACAAATAATAATAACAACAAATAATAATAACATAATAATACAAATAATATTAACATAACAATACAAATAATATTAACATAACAAGACAAATAATAACAACAACAAATAATAATAACATAATAACACAAATAACAATAACAACAAATAATAATAACAACAAATAATAATAACAACAAATAATAGTAACGTAATAATACAAATAACAATAACAAGAAAGAATAATAACATAACAATACAAACATTAATAACAACAAATACAAATAACAACAAATAATAATAACAAGAAGGAATAATAACATAATAAGACAAATAATAATAAAAACAAATACTAGTAACATAATAATACAAGTAATAATAACAAGTAATAATAACAACAAAGAATAATAACATAATAATACAAATAATAATAACAACAAATAATAGTAACGTAATAATACAAATAATAATAACAAGAAAGAATAATAACATAACAATACAAACAATAATAACAACAAATAAAAATAACAACAAATAAAAATAACAACAATTAATAATAACAAGAAAGAATAATAACATAATAATACAAATAATAATAACAACAAATAATAGTAACATAATAATACAAATAATAATAACATAATAATACAAATAATAATGACAAATAATAATAACATAATAATACAAACAATAATAACAACAAATAAAAATAACGACAATTAATAATAACAAGAAATAATAATAACATAATAATACAAATAATAATAACAACAAATAATAGTAACATAATAATAGAAATAATAATAACATAATAATACAAACAATAATAAAAAATAATAATAACATAATAATAACAACAAATAATAATAACATAACAATACAAATATTAATAAAAAACAAATAATAGCAACATAATAATACAAATAATAATAACAACAAAGAATAATAACATAATAATACAAATAATAATATCATAATAATACAAATAATAATAACATAATAATACAAATAAAAACATAATAATACAAATAATAATAACAACAAAGAATAATAACATAATAATACAAATAATAATACAAATAAAAACATAATACAAATAATAATAACAACAAAGAATAATAACATAATAATATATAAAATTAATAATGAATAATAATAGCATAGTAACAATAAATAAATAACAATAATAAAAACATAACAACATTGATGACATACTAACACTAACAAAGTAACAATAATAATAATAGCAAAGCTATAATAGTAATAATAATAATACTAACAAATTAACAATAATAATAACAACAAAGATATAATAGTAATAATAATGAAAAGCACAGTTCAAAAAGTAACGCTAAAAAGTAATACTAATAGCTTAATAATAACAATAGTAGAAATAAGAACAAATATTACACCAGTAATAGTAATAGTATTGACAACATTAATAACAAAAAAAATTGAAAACCATTCCGAATCCTCGAACTTAATGTTTCACAGTCGCAAAACCAAATCTGTCTCGGGTCTGTCTGTTAAAATCAAGATGTACAAAACACAGCAACGAAGTACACTAAAATTGGCGCCAAGCTTTATTTTTAGGCGCGGGTTTTTTGTTCGTTTTTTTGCAAGAAAAGAAATAAATCATCGAATTTTCTCTCGAGTTGATCATGAAATTACATTCAAAGAGACGGAATAACGAAAGCGTTTTCGTTTAAATTATTCAGTTTGGTTTTACATGGACGAAATGCAATTTGTAATAAATTGTTTTGTTTTTAGATGCGAGTGAGTTTCAATACTACGTTGCAGTTGCATATATACATATATACATATATATTATATATATATATATATATATATATATATATATGTATGTATATGTAAATATATATACAAATATATATAATTGTATATTTACATATATATATACATATACATACACACACACACATATATATATATAGTAAAAATGAAATTAATAAAGTTGAACATATTTAAAAAAAATTTAAAAACTAAAACTCAAAACTGAAATTTAGTAAAACAAATGAAATTCAATAAATATTGTTGAAAACATTTCGAAAAACAAAATAACAAATGAAAAATACAAGTTATGTAAATTACTAAAGTATGATTATTGTTGTAAAATACCTTGAGTATTACATTTTGCATATTGAATTATAGTATAGTTTAACTGTTAAGGTAATCTTTGGTTTAGTGGGAAAATATTAAAACATGGTAATAAAACGTTAAATTTGAAAACTTGTTAAAGGAAAATGGCAAATGTGACATCAGTTTAAAAAAGCCCAGTTTTACTGAGTCAATAATATCGCCTCGGTAAAACTGAGATTTAATATTTTAAGATTTCAAGTATGGCAACTGCGTTTTTCTTTTTCTTCTTCCATGGTTTGTCAGCTTCAAGTCTGGTAATACATAAACCTGTTTGATAAAACTGATAAATCTTATGTGATAAAGGTCAATGTCAATTTTATTAAATTCAATTAAACGAAAACAATTTTTTATTTATCTAATCCCAGAGAAAACAAAGTTAATTAAACCGACAAATCAAAAACTCATTAAATATGTTTTCAAAAATGCATTTCATTATTGTTGTTATGGTAGTATTAATAAAAATATTTATCATTCGTTAGATAAAATATTTGTGCAATAAATACTAAACCTCAAAAAATGACTGCAACATAAGTTAGCATAAAACGTTTTAATAAAAACTTGTTATGAAATAAATAATGGGAGAATAATATGAAAATGAAGTTATGGAAATTTAATAACAAAGAACATGTTATTCCGAATATCTAAAATCAGGTAGTCATACTTACAAACATGTGCCTACATTTTCAAAGGGAAATTAGCAGTTGTAAGTGAACGTAAAAGCTATAATAATGTTTGTTTTCATTTACCAAATGATTTTTAATGTTTTACTTGCACTATTGGTACGTTCACATAAACACATAGTATCCATCCACATAATTACAGTATGTACATTCATATAAGCAACCAATGTCCATTCATATAAGCATATGATATACATTCACAAAAACCCATAGTAGATATTTAAATGTATACGTAGTGTACATTTACAAAATTATATGAAAGACATCCACACAAACACATGCTTTACATCTACAAAAACACATAATATAGCCCACACCCATACAAGCACATGGTGTATATCGACATAAACACACGGTGAACATTCACATACATGACTGCCAACACGAATAAAATATGACAGCTAGTGTACGATTGTGTAAGTGGTAGACAATGTCTAGGTCGTGTGCGATTGTGTTCATAAATATAAGTTGGTTTGCTACACTGCACTGTTGCGTCAATATTTTCCGGAATATTTCGCTCCTTTGTACACATAGGCAGGTTTGATGTAACTAAAATTTGGCGCTTATTTAATAGTTTTTCTTTGTGTTTTCAAGATAATGCTATACTTGAAATTTGTAGCTCCTTAAATAATTAAGTTGTTAAGCATTTCTGTATAAATATGTATTACATTATTCTTAACTTTTACTCTATTTTTATCATTGTCTTACATTTGATAACCTTAGGCTCCACCATTTAATCTCCTTATTGTGTGCAGCGAATGAGAATGGTGATCGCATTGGCTATTTAATATAATGTGAATAAATATCAAGAAAAATTCCTTAAAACTAAACTAAAAATTATAGCACTTTATTAGGAACCGTATGTTTATGTGCTAAAGTAATAATAAAACAAATTCATTGTAAATTTTATTCTAAATAATAATAATAATAACAATGGCCTGCAAAAAAAATATTTTTTCGAGCCCTGGCACCATTCCTGCTGATTCGTATGCAAAATGACCTCTTGAATCTGAATATGACCCCCGTTTTCCCCCATCACCCATCTTTTTCGGGATATCCCTCTCCCCCCGTTTTTATCACATTTCGATAAGAATTATTTTACCTGTAAAGAATAATACATAAATAAAATAAGTGCTTGCTTTCCTTTTGTACACTGGATGTACAAGAAGGTAATGTTGCGGGGGGAGGGGGATTTCCCCCTTAAATTGTAAAAAAATCATCATAAAAAGCGATCGATTTTTCCGTTTTTTCGTAATTTTTTCACTCCTTTTCTACATATTCCAGCTTCCTGCCCCCTTATCCTCCTCAAAAACATCCCCAAATAATAAAAATATATAGCGACAGTAATTTTAATATATAACACCATATATAGCAATAATAATAAAAGTATATAGCAACAGCTCAGAAGATTTACGGTACCAGAATGGCGCTCTCAATACCTCGCGCGCACATGTTTGAATAAGAATTATTTAGCTGTAAAGAATAACAAATTATATATGTAAAAAATACAATAATAAACGTAAAAAATACAATAATAAATGTAAAAAATACAATAATACATGTAAAAAATACAATAATAAATGTAAAAAACACAATAATAAATGTAAATAATAATACATAAATAAGAAAAGCACCTTCATTTGGTGCTTGCTTTCCTTTTGTACTCTGACGTAGAAGCTTCCTGCACCAAAAACCAGCAGTAATCTAGTAACATCCCGGTTGAAAACGAAAACATCAGCCGAATCCTTGATAAAATCCATTATCATGATTATAACTGGAAAGTTTGCGCTGACTTTAACGTTTTTGCTCTACTCACATGCCTGCAATCTAGCTTCACAAAATACTCCTGCTTCCTATGTGAATTGGACAGCCGATCGCGAGATAAACATTACATTGTACGGATTTGGCCTTTGCAAGAAAGTTTTACTTGCGGTCAGAAGAATGTACTCACGATCCTCTGGTCCCAAAGGAAAATATAATTACTTGCCGCCTTTGCACACCAAACTCGGATTGAACAAACAGTTTGTGAAAGCAATGGATAAGACAAGTAATGTATTTCAATTTTTGAAAACTAAATTTCCTCGTCTTAATGAGGCTAAAATCAAAGAAGGGGTATTCCTGGGCCCCCAGATTAGACACTTTTCCTAGATTCGACGTTTATTAAACACCTTAATCAAAAAGAAAAACAATCTTGGCTAGCATTTCAAAACTTGTATGAGAAATTTTTGGGTAACAACAAAAGTGATGATTATGTTGCTCATGTCGAGGAATTGCTGTCAGCGTACAAGGCCATGTTGTGTAACATGTCTCTTAGTGTGCATTTCCTTCACTCCCCCCTGAACTTCTTCCTTGAAAATTTAGGAACACTTTCATATGAACACGGGGAACGGTTCCACCAAGACTTCCCTTAGTTTGAGAGGAGATTTTCACGGAGGTGGAAAGCGAACATGTTGGCAGAGTACTGCTGGTCTTTAGTGCGGGAAACTTCTATCTCAGAGTACAAAAGGAAAGCAAGCCACAAATGAAGGTACTTTTCATATTTATGTATTATTATTTACATTTATTATTGTATTTCTTACATTTATCATTTGTTATTCCTTATCGCTAAGTCATTCATATTCAAACATGTGCGCGCGAGGTATTGAGAACGCCATCCTGGTATAGTGAATCTTCTAAGCTGTTGCTATATATTTTTATTATTATAACTATAAATGGTACTATATATTAAAATTATTGTCGTTTTATATAGTTGCTATATGTTTTTTATTATTTGGGGGTGTTTTTGAAGAGGGTAAGGGGGCTTGAAGCTGGAATATGTAGAAAATGAGTGAAAAAACTACAAAAAAACTAAAAAATCGATCCTTTTTATGATTTTTTTTTTACAATTTAAGGGAGGAAATCCCCCTACTCCTGCAAATTTACCTTCTTGTACATCCATAGTACAAAAGGAAAGCAAACACTTATCTTATTTATGTATTATTTTTTACAGGTGAAATGATTCTTATCGAAAACTGATAAAAACGGGGGGAGTGGGATATCCCGAAAACGGTATGTGATGGGGGAAAACGGAGGTCATATTCGGATTCAGGAGATGATTTTGCATAAGAATCAGCAGGAATGGTGTCAGAGCCGATTTTCATGCAGACCACTGTATAAATAAACAAGTCCGTTGTAAATTGTACTGAAAATAATAATAATAACGACACAAGTTCATTGTAAATTTTATTCAAAATAATAACAATAATAATTAAATAAGTCTATTGTAAATTTTACTGAAAATAATAATAATAAGGAAACAAATCCATTGTAAATTATATTCAAAATAACAATAATAATAATTAAATAAGTCCATTGTAAATTGTACTGAAAATAATAATAATAATGAAACAAGTTTATTTTAAATTTCATTTAAAATAATAATAATACTAATTAAACAAGTTCATTTGTGAATAGTGTCCAAAGGAATAACAATAATAAAACAAGTCAATTGTGAGTTGTATCCAAACTAGTACCAATACTAATATTAAAACAAGTTCATTGTAAATTTTATTCAAAATAATAATGATAATAAGCAAGTTTGCTGAAAATTATCTTCAAAATAACTTAAAGTTTAAAGTAAATGAGCCCCTTAAGAAATTGTGACATAAAGTAGCCTGCAATGCTATAAAAATGAACGACAAAAACAATGATCCTTTTTTAATAGCATCATTGTACTATCGAAAAGATTTATGGTTATCTCTCTTGTATCATCGCTATCAATGGTTATATCTCTGTTATAATTGGACCAACATTAGCACAAGTGATGTAAGCTCTATGTTGTTTGAATGTGAATTACTTCACTTTTGCTATGGTCGATCCAACTGTACCGATTGTTACCATTGTTATTAAAGGTTCGTGCTTTGTCTGGATTAATGGAATCCATACAGAATGGAGGTCATTGAAAAAATGTTTGTCTATAACAAGAAACAAAATAAGATTACTTTTTGTTTAGCTTTAATGTTGAACTTAAAACTATATCAAGGAACTTGAAAATGTTTTTCCCATTAGATTAATTGTATGTATTCAGACAAATAAATTATTGTATTGTCACTTCAAACTTGTTACATCATTAAGCAAAGTTGTACAGTACTGTCGCCCAATAAATTATAGTCCTCTTCAATTGGAGAATTTTTGCATATTTACAATTTTTATTCAGCCAATCATATTTTTAAGTAGTAGTAGTTTCGAATGGTGATTACACCCCCATATCCATCTCTTCCATCCAAATCCTGCATACTTCATCACGCATTTATATAGTGTGGTAACCCCCTTCAATGGCAGTTTGCGGGCAGTGTAATACTATATGGTCAGTTGTCTGCGGAGCCTGTCCACATCCTGTGCATGTAGGGTCTTCCACGCTTCCCCATCGAAACAACCATTCCAAAGTTCTTCCTTGTGTTGTTATTAGTCTGTTTGATGTGACCCACTGTCTTCTGTTGCTATTAGCAAAACTAGGCATGGGTTCTGTCGGGTCATCTATCACTTGTCCACCCTCCGGAGCTCCACACCATCTCCAAATCCACTTCTCCTCCATATCGTACTCAGGGATATAATTCTTATAGAAATGCCTCCTAGAAGTTAACCAAGCAGTGGTCGGGGCCGCGTCCATGATCATTCGGAGAGGTGTTATTGGATCGAGAGATAGTATTCGTTGGTGCATCAATTGATTGGAATGTTGTATCCTGATATCCTGCGGAGCTATGTTACAAAACGTTGGCAACCACGAGAGAGGAGTTGACATTATTGAACCTGATATGGTTCTCATGACACTGTTTAAGATGACATCTATTTTGTTCGTGTGAGCACTTCTGGCCCACACTGGCGAACAATATTCTGCTACACTGTAGCACAGTGCTAGAGCGGATGTTCTTAGTACACTTTGCTGAGCACCCCAATTTGTACCTGCGAGCTTTCTTATTATGGATGTTCTCCTTTTTAATTTCGACGCAGTGTTCTCCAAATGTGATTCCCAAATATTTCGGATAAGGGTTCGATGGGAGAGACAAGTTCTGCACTCTCACATCTAGAGATCTATTGGCTTGAGTAATATTTAGGTGAAAGACTGTAGTTACTGTTTTATTTGTATTCATTTGGAGGTAACATTTATTGAAGAAGTGTGAAATTGCGGTCATATCGTTTGACAGGGTATTTTCCAACTTCTCGAAAGTGCTTGACTGTGCGACCACAGCCCAGTCATCTGCATACCCTATATTCCATGAGAGTTTCAGGAAGGTCACTGATATATAGATTAAAAAGAGTCGGCAATATAACTGATCCCTGCGGGAATCCATTTCTTAATTTATACATTTGGCTTTGTTTTTCACTAAGACACATATGAAACCTGCGTGTTCCAATCATATGCATCATCCCATGATGAGAATTTTTTTTAAAGTAAAACAGAAGTACCCTCGAGTGGAGCAATTACAGACTGTTTTTATGCTACTTTCCATATGCTAAAGAGGATGATAAAAAAAGTAAACATGAGAACAAACATGGTAGATGGTTATGTTTAGCTAATAAAAAAAAAATTTGCATTGCAAGGTTACAAAAAAATGAGTGAAAAAACGATCGGATATACCTCAGCTTTAGGGTAAAGCTGACCACGGTACATTTCGTGAACAAATTATAACTTAAACTATTCAGAATGAACTGAATTCTAACTTTAAGTTACACATCAATGAGTTCACAAACAATTCAATGAGTCTATAATTTTTTTTTACAAATTAAAGGAGTACATTGAATACTAAAAACACCTTTCAATCCTATTTTGTTTTTATATGTGCCGACAACAATTAGATGCATTACTATTGAACATTGCTCGCTGAGTTAAAGATAACATATTTTAGGAATGTTCCGCCTCACTAAAGTAAACAATACCCTTTGGAAAACCTACATTAGACTTTATGCAGATATTGGACTTGTCATGTATCACCCTGTAACTCAAGTAACATAGCAGTATGTGTTCGTCTTGCCATTTAACTATACCATCACATATGCATTAGCTGACAGAGATGTCACTGGTTGATCGATAGTATCAACATCAGCCTCGTCTACCTCATCTGCCCGTACCGATACACTCTTTTGTCCTCTCTTTGTTGAAGGTGTTGGTTCTTTCAAGTCTGCTGTAGTCATAGTTGTTCCAGGTTGAGCTCGAATGCCATTACTGCGAAGCCTTTGATGTTGATAAATTGATTCATTCAGGTATTCCAGTACACAGTCACTGACATTCTTTCGTGACTATAGATCAAGCTAATCTCGTTTCATGTTGGACAACACATGCTCAACATTCACTGGCAACCAGCTTTGGCGAGAGACATCCATTTGTTCTTCATTTCTTGCAAGAATTCCAGGAGCAGCTTTGGCACAACTCACTTATTTGGAGCATTAGCGCATGCGCAGTTAACGTTCTGTATCTCTGATACGACAAACATTCAGTCACTAAATGTAATATTTACATACACAAATGATTATAAAGACACATCACTACAACATATCAGCTAGAAAGTTTGTCTGTTCCGAATTGGCATACAACAGATAAGGTTAATTTTAAGACTTACATGTTAGCTAAACCTACATTATCAGTCATTGAAACTCGCCTTATATCATATTTCTTCCAGGCCTATATAAGATGATCTCTTGTGATATTAACTAATCGTTCCAGTAAGCTTAGAAGCTTAGTATTAATTTCTAGCAGAAAATATATATATATATATATCGGAAAACTTTTTTAGACAATAATATTGCTACAATTAATATTGAAATAGTTTGAACACATGGATCTTATTTATAGAAATAATTTGGGACCACTAAACTTACTAACTATTATTGCCCCACTCGACGGTATGTGTATCTTGCTTATTTATGTTTTAATATTTTACAATAGCCAACAAGATACTTTAACATTGTACATTTGCAATAGGTTTGAATTTGGAGGATCCTTATTTTTTGAGTGTTAGTACCATTGGGTCATGGCAAGAGTCTCATCTAAAATGTAATTGTTTCATAAGCAAACTAAAAAAATATACATTTTTAATAAGCAATTAAATATTTCAAATTATGTTTTTCATTCTGTTTCACTTGAAGTAAAAACATGTTCTTGAGTGGCCAGAACTTATAATGTTATTTTGAAACACTCTTAATCCGTAACCATAGCCGAATGTTATAAACTAAATGTTTGATTAATATGTTTCCAAAAAATTGAATATATAATTTAATAATTTATTTACAAAGTATTGAATGTAACATTTAATTACTTTAATACCATGTTTTAACGAATTTAAACTCAATTGCAGGAGTTAAAATGAATTAATATTTGAAATTCAAACTTCTTGAATAAATACAAAATTATAAACGGAATTAATTCTAAGTTTTTTACATCTGTCAAATGTTGACATCAAAGTCAAATTCGAAACTGCTTATAATATGGAATTATATTTGTAGCTCATTAACCACTCGACAACGACTCAATTATAACGCGTAATTAAACCAACTGTAGCTTAGAAGTTCCTTCACATTTTAAATGAAATTTTGCAAAATCTTTTCTAATTAATAAACTTTTCACTGCAATCGTTACATTTTTTATGTTTTTTTTGTGTGCTGAGATTTTTAGAGATTTCTTATTACAATACGAAGTTGAAGTATTGAACCATATGTTATTTCAACACAGTAGCATATGACCGTGCACCCAAATAATATACAATTTTAATTAAGTTTTTTTGTAGACAATGCCACCATACCTTGCATAAAAATATAAAATGTTTTAAAATCAATAAAATTGGAGAACTGAAGTATATTTCTTTAATTTTAGAGGTTTTGTGTTTGTTGAAACGTTTTTTCATCGTTTCCACTGTTAATTAATAATGAAGTTTTAAACTAAATATTCCCGTTAATTCTGGGCTATTTTGTGACTTCTTCACGTAAAAGTGTTTTGCTTAGCGCTGTAGAAGATATAATAAAAACTAGAGGGAGCAAATAAATCTCGCGCATTTAACAAAATTGGTAATGAATAATAATAAATATACAATTTATTTCCTTCTATGCCATTTAAAACAAATACGAAGTTATTAACAAATATTTAATTTTGGTTATCTTTGTAAATCAATTTTAAAGTTTTGTTTTCTTTCTGAAAATATACCAATTGAACTGAAGTTTTAGTGTTTTTATGACAAACTTGTGCATCTAATTATGTACATAAAAAAAGTTTTTTCCAGTCTTGTTTAATGTTTATTTGTTCTTAATTTATAAATTTATTGTGAAATTAATCTTTGTAGCCGAGAGTTCGGCGCGTTGGTCTGTAATCTACAACATCTTATTGAATAGTCAATATTTGGGACTGTCTTTCCATATGTCATAGAAACAGATCAAATTTAAAATAGGCTTAGCTTATGTAATCTATTTAACTCACGAAACTGAAACACGAACATATCTATTTGATAATAGGTTCAACATTAGTTTCAATAACCTATGACCTAGGTAGGCTATGTTGTCACAATGTTCTGTGAATGAAATGAAAATATTGATAGCAACATTGTAAATGTTAGAAGTGTACATAATCTTGAAGGGTTGGCGCACTCAAAATCATCAAGAAAAAGAAACAAATTTTCAATAGCAAATTTTATCATATGCTTCAAACTAACTGCGTAATTTTTTTCTCTCACCCATTTTCGTCTGCTACAATGGAGGCTTGGCCATGAAATTTATTTTGTTAATTAAATTATTCTTATTATTATTTTGTAGTTAATTATAGTTTAATTTGTCGGAAACAAAAAAGAAATTGAAAATGCACAATTAATCATTGAAAAACATTAAATAATTAACATCTAAAGTGTCGAATTTCAAACGAAAATTGACGAAATTGGTAGGCTTACCCTACTTAAATTTGTTTTTATTGTAAACATATATGCATATTTTTGCGTAGTATGCGATCTTAGTAACACATTTACATACTCTAAAACGTTTTTATACCTTGTGATTATAAATAAGACGTCAGGAACCATATGAGGTGGTACCGGGAACCACAGGTTAAGAAACACTGCTTACAACATCATCCCCTGGCATTTCTATATAATAGAGCTTTTATGAGTCATTTCATAATTAGTCACTTTCCGTCTTCTTGGTACTCTCTTGTCAAATGTGACTCCACTTATCTATTGGCAATAGCATTTTAATTTAGTACCTTGAATTAGTTAAACAATACTACTATCTTAGCATCTTTTTAGTGTTTTTTTTTCATATTCTTTGTTTTAGCCGTTTTATTATCCTAACAATTTTTGCATCTCTACTTCATCTATCTTCAGAGCTAAAAACTCTTAAAATATAGACTCCATGGAAAAAACTTTCTTCTAGGTTGTAAAGAAAAAGAATGAAAGTCATATAAATAAGCTATAGCCATAGATGACCGGCAATTTTGCGTGAAGTAAACATTCTGTTTTTGGCTATAATTCAATAAATATTTATTGTATGAAAAAAATTATCCCTGGTAATATTGGTTAGATGGTCATTATAAACAGCTTTTGTTCAATACAACTTTCTGTAACTCTTGAAATAAAAAAAACTTTACACTTTTGACTGTTTTGACTATAACTTTTTAAAATAAGTTTTTGAAAAAAAATACTCCTAAAAGTTTTGATGAATGGTTAGTGTAAACAATTTTTCTTCAATACATTTTTTTGAATCTCTTCAATTAAAAAACTTTGAACTTTTCCTTTGCTAAAATTTTTTTTAGTTAAAAAGGAAGGTTTTGGGCTAGAACTCCATAACTGTTCATTTTTGAAAAAAATACTCTTGATGGTACTTGTTAGATGGTCATTATAAACAAGTTTTCTTCAATAAAATTTTCTGTAACTCTTCAAATAAGTTAAAAACTTTAATTTTTAAGTGAGAATGTGGATATTTCCACAAATCTGTTTCTTGGCTATAACTCGATAAATATAATTTAAAAAAAATACTCCTGGCAATATTTGTTAAATAGTCATAACAAACAACTTTTGCTTAACAAAATTATTTATAGCCCTTCAAATAAAAAACTTTAAGCTTTTGTTCAACTATTTTCAGAGTCCATAAACTTTGTTTTTGGCTATACCTTTTTAAAGGTGGGTTTAAAAAAATACTCCTGGCAATTTTGATTAGATGGTCATAACAAACAATTTTTTCAATAATTTTTTTTGTAACTCTTCAAACAAAAATCTTTAAACTTTTGCTTAAATTTTTTTAAGAGTTAAAAATTTAGGCTTTTTGGCTATAACTCTGTAAATGTTAATTTTTGAAAAAAAAACTTTATGAAAATATTTGCTGGAAAGTTAAGACAAAGAACTTTTGTTAATGGAAGTTTTCTGTAACTCTTAAAATAAAGTTGTTTAACACTAATTGATTTCCAGGTGCAGACGACGACGACGGAAAAATAAAACCTATATAGAGCTTTTACCTAAAAAGCATGATATATGTAAAGGTTACTATGTATTTATGAATAATAGAAAACCAAATACAAGATTATTTAAAAGCTGTTAAAATAGATTGAATTAAAAACTGTATGCTTACTGCAAATAAAAAACAAATATCAATGAAACAATTCAAAACTTTGACATCATTCACTTGAACACAAGAAAAGCTATTAAGCATAGACAAACAAAAAATGTAAATGCAAACGTAATAAATAAATATGTAATGCATATACATATAGCTAAACATAAACTAAGGAATTAAAAGTTGTTTAAAATATATACTTCTTGATTTCATTCTAGGTAAACATTGTTTTTAAATAAAAAAAAGTTATAGCCTAAACCAAATTTTGATGTTGGTTAATTCTGGCCAAAAAAAGTAGAAAATAATATTCTACAAGTATAAATTTATATAAAATGCTTTATTAGGAAATGTTAAAGATTACTAGTTCATCATTTGATGTAAACTCTTTCAAAATAACCAGAGGACCGCGGTCACCAATGTCTCGCATGTACGAAAAATAAACTTATCTAAATATGAAGAGTTGGCTAACATATAACTGTTCCTTTGAGATATAAATGAGAACTGTAGGCCAAACAAACAAAAAACTTGAATGTTTTACTTGAATATGGAAAAAATGGCCAACTCCACAAAAAAATCATATAAACCTTTAAACTCAATAATTACAAGTATTTTTTTTCAATAAATGCTACTTGGGAATTTTGAATATACACCTCATAACCGTTTATTTGAGATATAAATGATAATTTAGGTCAACGAACAAAAAACTTGAATATTTTGAATACAACTACTACGCCAATGACGGAATAGTAACACCTCAGTAGAGCTGGCATGCTCGACAAAAACCAAAGTAAAAATTGTTTTTTTTATTTATAATATGAATTTTTCTATGGATAAACAATTATGCTATAGCTCAAAAGGAAGAATAAACTAAGTTATGGAAAACAAACAACTAGCCAAAAATGGACTATTTTTGATCGAATAGGGTAATAAGCGAGTGTGTTAAAAACAAAGACATTTTGAAGTTTAACATTTTTTCAGCAAAAAATATACAGAAGTTTTAAAAACATTTCCTAGCGTTATTAATTAAGACGACGTGGCATAAAGAACAACCTTGTTTGAAAAACATATTGCACTCAGTAGTGAAAACAAATTTTACTAAGATCATATTTTAGACAAAAACTCTCATAATAAATAAAAACAGCTTTTATTTAACAAAAAATGCTGTAAATGGTACAACAAAGTCCCCAAATTAGACAATACAGCGACAGCACTGATGAAAAACACCCAAGTCAACATGAAGCATCTAGACTAGTAAATATTCTTCAAATCTTTTTTAAATAAAGTTTAAATGTTGTACACGACCTAATAATGCTTCGAACATGGCCAATATATCTATCAATAGACATTTCCAATATAAATAAAGTTGGTAAACTTGAAAAATTTAATTTGGGGGTATAAGAAATAAACAAGTATGGGTTCATACCACTGACCTATATATATGGATTAGCCCACACATTGATATGTCGTCCAATATTTACATTATCTTGAAGCCTTTGGAAAGATGTTTACATCCGGTCCTCTGTGGAGTTGTTTAGAAAACTGAATCGCACACATATTTACCTACAATGGTTTATTGCGTTACAATTAACTGCAATAAGACTTAAGTCATATAATAAAAACATAACATAAGTAAGTCATGATATTTATTTAGAAAGAGCTTACTTGAAAAAGTTGGAAATTACAGTAAAAACCTAGTTTAGATCTCAATAAAAAAAGTACTGAGCATGAAAATGATTAATATTTCATTTATTTTGTAAAAATAGTACTTTATCTTACCCAACATAACCAAACCTAACAAAAATCACAAACAAAAAGGTTGCTATTGAGGAACTAAAAAGAAGAAAGTTAATCCCGTATCAAGAAAAGATGGATCGAGAATGTATTGTATTATAGGGATTTCCATGTGAAAGGCCTG
>JARUHE010075509.1:0-25024 GCA_031471125.1 Archaeomysis grebnitzkii
AACATCTCGACTGTAAAAAATCTTCTTTTTGACAATGTCATACATACGATAACCTTTAGTTACATTGCTGTACCCGAGGAAAATACACTGTTTAGCCTTTGAGTCAAGCTTTAATCTTTCGTCATGTGAAATATGAGCAAATGCAGTACATCCAAACACTCGTAACATTTGGTTTTCTTGCATTTAAAACTTCATAAGGACTTTTATTACCAAGAACACTAGAATTACATCGGTTTCTAGTATATACTGCAGTTGACAATGCTTCAACCCAAAATTCCTTTGACAATTTTGAGCCTGATAACATGGATTGAATTCCTTCTATTATTGTCTTATTAAATCTTTCTGAAACACCATTTTGTTCAGGGTTTTTGGTAAAGTTTTGTGATGAAGAATACATCACTGTGAATAAGATCAAAAGACATTCTTTCCCTTCTATAGTCAGTCTTTGGAAATGGAGTTCTATGAATTTTACCATCAATGCAGCCTTTACAGAAAAAGGACTCTTCATTCACTGGGAAATTCATTCCAATTACACTTTCATTTGAGTTAATTTTTCGTAGATTTGTAATTTCCAAATGACAAAATCTTTTATGCCACAATTGTTGCTCTGATAGAGGTTCTTTCAAATTTATCAAACATTTACCTGTTGTTTCATCAGCACAATCAAGAATATACAGCTTTCCACACTTAGAACCAGTAGCCAGAATTTCATTTTTCTTATTTGTAATTTTACAATAATTGTCACCAAACGATGTAGTTTTATCCAATTCTGCTATTTGAGAGACTGATAACAAGTTAAATGCTAGATCATGAACAAACAATACATTTTGCAGAACACACTCCTTCACAATACCATGAGGAAGTTTAACTTTAATAACAATTTTATCTTTTCCAAGAGCATTAATACATTTTCCATTTCCTACTTCAATAGTTATTGGAGCAAACAGTTCGTTGTAATCCAAAAAACTATCTTTATTATTGCACATATGATTAGTACAGCCACTATCAATAATCCAAGATTCACTTTTCCCATCTGTAACATAGAGGGAATTTGCAAACAGGGTAATCAATTCATCAGATGTTACATTATTATCTTTTTTAGCAACACTGTTTTAGCTTTTTCATAATTGCTCTTATATTTGTTCTTTTTTAAATAAAAATAACAATTTTTTCTTAAATAGCCTAATTTACCCACATTCAAAACATTTAATAACTTTCTTTTGCTTTATCACCAACAATTGATTGTCATTTGAATTTGGTAAATTACTATTGAGGAGTTTTGATTCCTCATGAAGCAACTTCTCAGTTACATTCACCCAAGAATGTACTTTATCCAGGGTTTCAAGTGCAGTAACTACAGTTGAAAATTTCTCAGGAAGAGATGCTAGCATAGTGATTACTTTATCTTCATCCTCCATAGGACTACCAACCACTGCCAGGGCATCAAATATCTCCGAAAATGTCTTTAAATGACTTTCCAAATTATCACTGTTACCCATTCTAGTATTATATCATTTTCTTTTAAGTGATAATTTGACCACGTTTTCTTCATAAACATATTTTGTAAAAAGTGTCCACACTGCTGCAGGATCTTTTGGATCACCAACTAAGTACAGTAAACTGGGGTCTATAGCTAGTACTATAATCGCTAAAGCTCTGTTTTTTCTTAGATTATATTTAAGTAATTCATTAGCTTCTGTAGGTGGCAATTCAGTGCCATTTACTATACTAAACAAACCATCCTTCATTAAACTCCTTTTCATTTGAAGTTTCTCTGTTGGATAATTTTTGTATGTAAGTGGTACAATATTAACTACCTTATTTTCCATATTTGTCGCAATCACTTCTATTCACCTTTATAATCAAATAAATATTTTAAGTCACACTGGGCCCATAACCATTGTTAAATTGGTTAGGTTAGTGAAAGTTATTTATGATAATATTTATTTATAACTGACAATAATAACCGAGCACATAAAATAGAAATAGTTAGCTGGTAGCCTGAAATTGTTTTATTACAAAAGTTTACACCACATAAAAATAGGGCTAAGTAAAAAATGGTCTTAAGAATAACAAAATCAAAAATATTGTTCAAATTAAACTGGTTATTTAATGAAAAATCTTCCTAATTAAGTATATTATGATGACATAATTAACCATTTGTCTAAAATTTTGTTTTATTACAAAAGTTTATGTCACGGATGCAGACAAAGAAACAGTAAAATGTATATAGAGCTTTGTTACACAATGCTGGACAAAAATTGTGTGTTAAGTAAAAGTAGTTCTTCATTCCTTTAAAGTGAAAAATAATTATAACATAAATTTTCATTTCGGTTAGCCCTATAAGGGTTTTGAAAAGTTTATTTTGCAAAGCTGCTTAGAACATGTGGTTTTTCATTTAATTTAAAAAAAACATCCCTGTAAAATGAAAAATACAAAGCTGATTTCAAAATTTTAAAAAAAGGTATAAAAATATCTTTATGATATATTTTATTAGTAAAGGTGTCTCAGAACCAATAGTTCTTAATTTTATTCCAAGTAAATATTATTTTAAAATAAAAAATAAAATTATTTTGTGAAAACCTAAAAAGTTATTATATTTATTTAAATAAATATTGAGTTGTGTAAAAATACTTTTAATATATGTTGTTTAGAATGAGTAGTTCTTCATTTCATTCTAACTAAACATTTTTTAAAACCAAAAATGAGAAGCTATAAACCATATTGTGATTTAGGGCAAACCTAAAATAATGAATTTATGTAAAATATTTTCTAGGTAAATATTGTTTCGAATGAATAGTTCATTTCATTAGAAGTAAACATTGTTTTAAAATTGAAAATAAAAAAGATATGAACAGAATTTTGAATTTGGTTCACTCTTCTTACTACAACAGCTATGAAAGCTTGTGTAGAAAAATGATTTAGTAAAACGTTGTTGAGAACGTATAGTTCTTTGTCTTATTCTAAGTAAAAAAAATTTGTGTAACAAAAAAATAAAAAAAATTGTTTTTCCAAATTTGGCAAAATCACCTAAAATGATATTATTTATAAAACTATAAATTTTAGAAAAATAACCATTAATGAAGAATAATTAGAACAAAAAACTCTACATACTAATCTTAGGAATCATTGTACAAATAACCATGAAAGAAAAGCTTCCGCTCACTTTGCTCCCAAGTCGGTAAAAACCTATGATGAAAATTGAGAAAATAATTGTCAAAAATATGTTGTTCTGTCTAATCTGAGATTGGAAAGTCTATTAGTTCAATAAATATTGATTTACCGGAAAAAATCTTCGAAAGTTTATAATTGTTGAATAAAAAAATTGATAAAACAGTTTTTTGTTCAACTTATGTTGTCCTGTCTAGCTAGAGATTTAAAAACTTATTATTTCAATAAATATTGATTTTAAAGGAAAAATCAATGGAAAAACATTGTTTAAAATTATATACACAATTTATGTTCAATATGAAAATTTCTAGAATGTGTTTAAAACAAATGTTTTTGTACAAAAAGTCCTGTCTAATCAAAGATTTGAAGCTTATAATATCAATAATTATTGATTTTACCAAAAAAAGTCCTACAACAACAAAAAAATGTGAATTAAGTAAGTTTTATAAAAAATTGTAAACAAAATAGAAAAATGGATTATTTTGAGACTTGAGTGAAATTTTTGTAATTGATGAAAAGATCCACCTTCACCTAAACAATCAGTAGTAATAGGAAAAATCCACAGTCTAACAACACTTGAGCATAATATATCACTGTATACTCGAGCATAATATATCACTGTATACTCGTATATGTTTCTCCAGGACTCTTCTATATAAAATTATATTTTGTTTCAATATGGATTTTTTAAATTATGTATTTCATCTCAAATTGTAAAAGTTGCAATTTTATTATACTCCTTTATTTCTTTGCATTATGTTTTAAAATACTATAATCTTAATATAACATATACAATTATTAATGCAAAAGCTAAGATATGTAACATCAAGTTCCAAATAAGATTTGAGAATCAGAAAAAAAACTATAGAAATAATTGAAAATACTGCAGCAGTATTTAAAGCAGAGCTTAAAATAGTCTCCCCAAGCCAAAGCTTCAGCAAAAGTTTCCCTCGGTTTCGGCTTCGGCCAAAGCCGATGCTTTGGTACACCCCTAATTGAGAGTATAAACACCTTACAGAACTACAACATTTCAGTTAATATAAATGTTTTTTTTTTTTATAAAATAACCATTTGTTTTGTAGATTACTCTTTGTATGTCTTTTGTCTAAAATTTCCTTTGGGTTTTTTTCTTTCAATGTATTTAAATATTTTTAATTTCAGTGAAACAAAATGGCGTCATTCAGGAGTGGTAGACAAATAAAGCCACCTCAAAAATTTGCGGACTTTGTACGAATGGATTGTTCCAACACTGGCTTGAAAGGTAACTATTTTTACAGGCTGTTGTGCAAACAATTGTGGCCATTTTTTTCTTCAAATTATTTCAACCATTTGTTGTTCCTACAAATTAACATTACATCAAATGTTAAAAGTTTTCTATGTCATTGAAATGACAACCTGCTGTGAGTCACTGTTGACTCTGTTTCTTTTCCTCTTCCACATTTACTTTTTCAATAATACCAATTTTTTGAGTGATGCATTGCGATTTAAATTTATAGGTTGTGCAAACTAACCTAAATTCTCATTACTTGAATCATGATGAACATTAAAATTTGTTTATTGTGTAACAATGAAACCAAAGTTAAGACCTAGGTGTCGCATTTCCAGCACTTTGTGTCATTAGCATGTTAACATGGTTCCCACAAAATCAGGGAGTTATTCTGAAACCTTATGTTGTTATAAACATGTTACTAAGAATGAGTTTGTATATATATATGTGTAAACCAAATTTGTATGTTCAAAATGGAGAAAAAATGTTAAACACACAAATTGGTTGGAGAGAAATGCAATGTCATGCACGCCTTTACTCCATCTCACTGCATAATCCCCTACTGTATAATCCCCTACTGCATAATCCCCTACTGCAGAGTGATGAAAACTAGGGGTTTTTTGTCCTCCAAGATTTTTTTTCATCCTCTTTCGACCAAAAAATTAGCCCGAAGTGGCCTTTTTCTGCAATAAAAGCTTAAAAACGAACGTCCTCTTCAAAATGAAAAAATATTTTTCATCACCCTGCTCTACTGCATAAATTCTTTTTACATATAGCTACAATGTTGTACATTATGTACATTAGTTAGTTTGTATTTATTGTCTGAGCTCCCTGACCTTTGAACTCGTTTGCTTCCAATAATTAGATGAACAAGCAAGAGTAAATACTCTGCATTAAAAGCTGTGTTTGTATATTCAGAAAGTTTTTAAAATTATATAATTGTTGAATGGAATACAATGCTAAATATTAATTTGTTTCCCATAAAATTATCTCTAAATGCTCAAGGACAAATCTTGGTTAACCGTGCATTTGATGATATATTGGCAACTCTTAAGATGTCTATTATTTAAATAAATATATATATTTTTGCAAATAAGTCCTCATGCATTCTAACTTAGAATCTACAGTTCTTTCATTTGTTTTAAATAAACTTTACTCTAAACCTTCAATTAAAAATCTTGGTTAACCATGAATTTTAACCTTTCTTGTAAAATGTATGTTTTAATAAGTAAATACTGATTTCACAAGAAAATCCTCAGTGACACCAGTGCAGAACGTTATGTTCTTTATTTTCATTTAAGAAAACCTTTCTATAAATTTTTTTATTTTGTGAAATGGCAAAGTTTATTTAGTCCACAAATCATCCCCGACAACAACACCAATCAGAGGTCATTTATAGAGACTGGTTTTCCAAACACAGCTTAATAATAACATCTAAGGTAATTAGTTTAATTTCTTAATAATGAAGTAACTTTTTAAATTCTTAACAGGTTCAATAAATAGTAAGAGTAAGCATAAAAAGCCAGACTCTGGTAGAGATGAAACGGAAGGCGACATCCAGATTGATCATTCTACAGATGCTTCAACTGTTGATGGTTCGTTGTTCATTTTTCAAAGTTTATTTTTTAGGGTATCCATCCTACAGATACCCTGATACAATTGACATGCGTGGGTCAGTCCATCGTCGTTGTCTCGCGTGCACAATTTAGGTGAAGGTAAATGTTAGTTTTTCTTTTTGATTTCAGTTTTTTTATTGAAAAAAGTTTATAGATAATGAGCTTGAACTTTGCTTAAATAAAAAAAATCTTTAAAAAATGATGTTTTATAGCGCAATTTGACTTAAAAATTTCACTGTTCTTATAAGAGGTGAAGGTAAATGTTAATTTTTTAAAAATTTATAATTTTTTTTAAATTTATAATTTTTTCTTGAATAATAACTTTGTTGAAAATAAATAAGTTTCTATAGATTTTTTCCCTAAAAATGCTGGTTTTAATGAACTTATGAATATTTCGCTATTTTTCTAAAAGAGTTGGAAGATAAATGTTAAAGTTTTTTTTATTTTACATTTTTTTTATAAGTTCAATTAATCTGTAATTTAGGTTTGTCTTTTACTGAAACCATTTGTTACCTCTGGTTAATGGATATCCTATTATATCCAATTTTTTTTAAATATTTCAATGATTAGATTTGTTCCAATATTTTAAACTCAAATTTGTTTTAATATTTTAAACTTTAATTTTGTTGTAATATTTCAAACTTTGGTTTTGTTTGGATGTTTTATTCATAAGAAAATAATCTGAAAATTGTATAATTTGGCTCTGATCAACCTGAGACGATGTTTTCATACAATATTTTTGGGTAGAACTCTTCTATTAACATCTCGCACTAATTATTTGTATAGAGTATGCCTTAAGCAAAAACATCTGTATGCTTGCTTCTGGTGTCAGCATCCATAAAGTTTGCTTTATTTTAAGGAGTTGCCAGAAAATTTGAAGTAACATGTGTTATTATCAATGATAAATCACTCTCTGGTGAACACTTAGTTTATGACTTTGTGGGCATTAATGTAAAGGAAATTTTTAATCTGCTGCCCTCAGCCGTCCAGGGTTCACTCTTCAAACCACATGAACAATGAAGCCTTATACAACTGTACAGTTGGATAAGGCTTCATTGTTCATGTGGTTTGAAGAGTGAACCCTGGACAGCTGAGGGCAGCAGGTTAAAAAATTTCTTCACATTAATTGCCACAAAGTCATAATAAATATGTTATGTTATATTTTATTAACATGTTATTATGACCCTACAACCAATACTATCAATGGTAATCCTTTTCAAGAAAAAAATACTGGTAGAGCTAGAGCCAAAAAGTATTTTTTATCACTGAAGTTTAAAGTTGGTTAATATGTCCTTGTTAATTAATATTACCAAGAGTAACTGTTTCTAAAAAAATATTTTTCTTGTTATTTTAACCAAAAATGTCTTGTTTGCTTCATGTTAGATTTTCAGTCATATGTAGATAGTTTATTTTCATGTTGAAACTAAAGAAACAATATTTATCCAATCGATAGTTTCATGAAAAACAAAAGTATGCTTATGAGTATAGACTATAGCCATTTTTCTGATACTAACAGTTTCAAAATGGTAACGTCACTCTTTTTGAAACATTTTCAGAGAGCTTGAAAACACAAAACCCAGAAAAATTTAAAATAAAAATCAGCTGCTTATGTAAACATACTCCAATGAAAGTTAACTTTTAGTTTTTCTTTAAAAAAATCAGTCTAATGATGAATCTTTGAAAGTATGTATTAATTGAATTTAGTAATTCTATTAAAATAAAACAAAATATTTATAAGTTTATAGTTGAATTATGAGGAAGCTAATGGCAACCGAAAAGTTGCCATAATTGATTGATTTAATTTTTTCTCTGATAGTTTCTTTAAAAATAGTTTATAGTCTATGTATATATACATTTAACTTGTTTATAAACAATCTATAGAAATATTTAAACAAAATTTATCACCTTTTTATCTATAAAATTCATTGTTTACATTTGTATTCCATGACGTCACCTCGAAACTACCTCAGAAGCTTGTTTGTAAAATTTTCCTTTTTTTATGAAACAGTTCTCGAACTGTTAGTCAGATACACCTATGACATCATAAATTTCCAAATTTTACGAACTGTTTGCAAACTGTTAGTATCAGAATCTGGCTTTATGTAAATAAAAAATTAATCTGTAAAAGTAATCATTTCTATTGAATTGTATTCAGTCCATAGTCTGTATATTTATAAACTTGTGATAAATGTTAAGTAAACATTTTGTCATTTTGGGATACAGATACACATAGATTTGTAATCAAATTGTTAACATTTATATATTTAATTACAGAGAAACTAAAGTTATTCAAGGATATGAGTAAGGACGTACAACCTGATACTAACACCGAAGTGGAAAACATTGTAAATAGATCTACAGAAGCTTCAAATGGTAATGGTTTGTTTATTTGAATTTTAAATAAACAATAATGTTAAATTAATTTCAGTCTTTATGACAAAGTACACAAGCAACATAATTAGGGTATCCATCCTACGGATACACTATTGCAATCGAAATGCGTGGGTCAATCCGTTGTTGTCGTCTACGGCGTCTCGCATTCACAATTTAGGTGAAGGCAAATATCGAAGTTTTTCATATTTGATTTCACAGTTTTTGTTGAGAAGAGAAACGAAGTTAAGACGTAGGCGTTACTTTTCCTTCGTCATTGTCCGGACATTCAATAAAAGGTTTGAGTTTTTATTTCTGCATCAAAATTTCAGTACTAAACATTCAGATTTTTTGTTATTTTAGGTTTAAAATATTTCACATTCAACAAAAGGTTTAAGTTTCTATTTTCTTCATAACTTGTTTATTTTTTAACATTTTTGCATCAAATGTTCATAACTGAACAATCAATATGCAATAAAATTATTTTTAGATTATTTCAGATTTTTGTTATTTAAGGTTAAAATGAGGAAAAATATATTATATTTTCTTTAAAAATGTTGTTATATAGCTCAAAATTAACTTTAAAAATATTTCACTATTTTTGTTGAGCATACGTAGTAAGCTCTACATAGGTGTAGCGATTCCGATGTCGTCCTTGTCTTCGGCGTTAGACAATCAAATTAATTCAACACACATTTTTTTTCTGGTTTGACTTATGCATCAATGGATTGGAAATGAAGGATACATAAATAGTCTCCAAGCTTATTTTTTGATTAAGCGATGTTTTCTCACTTGTGTAACACAGTTTTTGTTGTGGGTATGTATCAAAGCTCTGCATAGGCGTAGCAATTCCGATGTCGTCGTCGTTGGCGTTAGACAATGACTTGAATGCTTATATATCATCTATAATATTAAAATTTCATTTCATTAATATATTATATATATACTATATTCATTATATTAATAGATATTTTTAGTTAATTTTATTACTTATCTATAGTTTTTCATTAAATTAACTTAGAATCTTATTTCTTATCTTGGTTTAATTTATGCATCAAACGGATTGGAAATGAAGTATACATTAATAGTCTCTACCGTGATGCTTTGATTAAGTTTTTAAAGTTACTGGTCGCAAGACATTTGAGCTATGACTAGTGGTGAAAGTAAATAAATGTTGAAGTTTTTTTTAGTTCTTTTTTGTTTGTAATCTTTTAAATGTCTGACATTAAATGAAAGATGTTTTTTTTGTTGTTTATATTTAAAAAATTTATTAAAAAAGGTCAAGTTTGTGAATATTATTAATGTGTTAGTCACTGTGACAGAAAAAAATGTTACTTGACATTTCCTATCAAGCTCTCTCTTCAGGGAATGAATGTGAAAAATTTAAATTCTTTGTTCAACAAACCTCAAATAAATAATTGTCTTGCCATTTATAAGGAACAGCGCTCTTTGCCATTGTAGCTAATGTGCTGTATAATATTCTATAATAACAATAAAAAAAAAATTATAAGTGAAAAACTATATTTTATCCAATCCATTGAAATTTGCAATATTTTGCAAAGTTTTTACATAAATTAAGTTTGATCTGTGCACTTTTACTGTAAATTCATCCTTTTAGGATGCAAATGAACCGATTTGTTTTGTATAATAAAATCATCTATGATAATTTAAATGCATTAGCATATTTATTAGTTTACCATCACTGCCTAATAAAAATTTAATTGTATAAAATAATTTTAAATATTTCCCCGCAGAATCTACATCAAATCCCCGTCCTCAAGATGGTGTGCACATACAACTGAAAGATGGAGAATGTTCAATGGTTGCTACAAATTGTGAAACAATTGATTCATCTGTACAACACGACAAACATCAACACAAGTTGAAATTTCATTGTAGTGAAGAAATAAAGCCTTCTGTTGACAACGTTGATAAATCCACATTCGAAAATATTAACATGAAAAAAGATGAAATAACCAGTGAAGAAAAATCTGTGAAAACTGTAAAGTTCAAAAAAATAACTCCTAACAAATTAGTAATACTCAAACCATATAAATCATCTCCAAGAAATATCGCAAATTCTGCTTTCAAGACAATACCTTCAGAAAATGTATCTCCAAAAATGAAAGAATTTAGTAGTAAATCAAATGAAGTTTTGGTTGAGAACAATTCTAAAGTTTTAAAGAATAATTTAAAACATATTCCAGACAATTCAGTGCCTTTAGATACTCAAAATGTTAATCGTGAAAATACATTTACATTTTGTTCACCAGTCAAAAATTTTACAGGTTTTCCACCTGTAAACACATCTAAAGTTTGCTCATCTGTAAACACAAGCTCAGTTTATACATCTGTAAACACATCTAAAGTTTTCCCATCTGTAAATACATATAAAGTATACCCATCTGTAAATATATCTAAAGTTTACCCATCTGTAAATACATCTAAAGTTTATCCACCAGTAAATAAATTTACAGATAATCCACTTGTAAACACATCTACAGCTTGCCCACATGTGAACACGTCTAAAGTTTTCTCATCTGTAAATACATCTGCAGTATGTCCACCTGTGAACACATCGAAAGTTGGTCCGTCTGTAAATACATGTACAGTTTCTCCACCTAAAAATATATCTCAAACTTGCCAATCTGTAAATATATCTACACTTCATCCCCCAGTAAACAAATCTATAGATAATCTACATGTAAACATATCGACAGTTTGCCCGTCTGTAAATAAATCTGCAGTTTTGTCACCAGTAAATACGTATAGAGTTTATTCACCCATGAAGAAATCTATAGCTTGTGTACCTGCTAACACATCTACAGTTTTCCCATCTGTAAATAGATCTACAGTCTGTATGCCTGGGAGTACATCTACAGTTTGTCCAACTGTGGGTACATCCATAGATTGCCTACCTATGAATCCATCCTCAATTGCTTTACCATGGAGGATGAAAGCTGTAAATGATGTTTCTATAACTATGGATAGCTTAAGCTCATCTGTGAATTTAGATTTAGATATTGCAGCTGCAGATTCAAGCTGCTCCTCATTCACAAAGAACTTTACCAAAGGTGAAGAACTTGCTACAAATATTGATTGTGAAAAAGCGTCATTGCTTCATGTACAATCACACAGACTTCAATCTCCACCACAAACAGTCGGCGATGACTTTATTAAGCAGGTTGCCTCAAAGGATGCTAAACCATTGATTTGTAATGAATCTTTTTCAAGAGAAAACACTTTTAATGACCAATCCACAACAGAAAAATCTGAAAATCCTAGTTTGCCAAGTTGTGTAAATTTAAATTCAAAAATAAGCATAGAAGAATTTCTGTCAAATAATATAAATGAAAGTTTGGAGAAAATTGAAAATGACGACAATGATTCAACATCAGATGAAAGTGACCCGAGACCAACGCTGCCATCTTCAAATAATTTAAATGAAAGTTTCGATAAAATTGAAAATGATTCAACATCAGATGAAAGTGAACCAAGACTAATGCAGTTATCTTCAACAGCACATGAAAGTGATCCAAAACCAACACAGTCATCATCAGCATCAGATGAAAGTGACCCAACATCAACGCAGTCATCATCAGCATCAGATGAAAGTGACCCAACACCAATGCAGTTATCTTCAACATCAGATGAAAGTGACCCAACACCAACGCAGTTATCTTCAACATCAGATGAAAGTAACCCAACACCAACGCAGTTATCTTCAACAACTGATGAAAGTGACCCAACACCAACGCAGTTATCTTCAACATCAGATGAAAGTGACCCAAGACCAACGCAGTCATCCTCAACAGTTTCAATATTTGCTGAAGCCAAAAGTAGAAAACTAATTTCTCATATCGAAAAATTTGAAAAGAACAGTCAAGATTGCCTAACTGAAGAACAAACCAATCTTTTTGATCTGTTGCCAAACAAAAATAGTTCCAATCCAATATCTTCTTCGGAGAAAAATGAAGATAAATTGCTTTTGAAAACTGAGGATAAAACTGTAAACTGTTCCAGTCTATTGGATAAAAGCAAATCATTCAATAATTTAAGGATGGAGGAATGTTCATCAAACTTTGAAAATGCTATGAAATCCAGTACTCTTAATAAAAATCAGAGTTTGTCCCCTTCCAAACAAAGCTTAGGGGAAGAAACACTTCCAGTGACCATGAAGAAGTCTAAAAAATTGTTTGTTCCAGACAAATGTGGGAATTTAATTTCTATTTCTACAGTATGTGTCAAGTCTCAAAATGACTTCAATTCTATAACTTTGTCAAAAGAAAAACTTGCAAAAATTGATGCCATCAACTCGAGAAACATTTCCTTAGCAGATAAAACTACGTCTCAAGAGTATAATGACAAACATGAAAAAAGTTTCGAAGGATTTGAACCCAATGTCAATATGAGAAAACTTTCGGTGAAAAATGTAACTTTGGTGCCTGTGACAACCAATGAATTGTGTGGCAGTTCATCAGTTCCAACAGAAATTGAAGAGAGGGAAAATATCGCTCAAAACAACTCTTTAAAAGAAATGGTGACCATCTCTCAAAACAAATTGGCAAAAGAAAAAGTTAATTGCAATAAAAAAGAACCAACAATGAGAAATCTGTCTGAAAAAATTGAAGAAATAAAGAATCCTCAAAATAAAGGAAAATTAAATATGATGAATCTATCTGAAAAAGTAAATATCACTCAAAAAGAAGAAAAGTCAAATAGCAAAAATTTATCTGAAGGAAAAGCAAGAGCTATGGAACAATCAGATATGACAAATCTATCTGAAAAAGTAACCACTCAAAGTTCACCTCCATACAATGAAAATGAACCAAAGAAGCAAAACTCATCAATGAAAACAAAAGCAAAAATAGAAATCACTCGAAGCAAATTTGTAGAAACTGATATGAAAGACAATTCATCAGAAAGTAAATTATTATCTTTAGAAATGTGGAAGAAATCCAAACATTTTGATGACAGTTCAAGTAAAAAATTGTTTGGTAGTTCAATTTCAATTTCTTATGTGACTACCCCAAAAGTTGCTAAAATGCCAATTATAAATGACACAAGTGACGATCTTTCAAAAACGGAAACGGTGTCTGAACCAAAAATAAAAACTAACCAAAATGTTTTAGAGAAGCCAAAGTTTGAAAAAAATTCCAATCCAAATGTTACTAAATTTAGATTTGTTCCACACAATGATTTTAAATGCTTCAATATTTCCAAGCATGATGATGTCATTTATCTTGATGAAATGCCAAAAGAACATAAAAAAGGTCACATGCAACCTGAAGGTATGGAAGTGGCAAATAATATGCAAGTGAACAATGATAAAAATAACCCTACTGTTGATGAAAATGTAGGGAGCAAAAAGTATGGTCAAGGAACTTATTGTAAAACGGTTTTAAATTCACAACCACTTGAAAGCTTGTCAAACACAAATGAAATATATGAACCTAAAACTAGACCGAATGTTGATACAAAAAGACCTGGCTTAACAAATTCTATGGGGCGAAAAGATCAAACAGAATTGCATAAAAAGAATTTGTTAGACAAAAATACAGAACCTAAAAATGTTTTGTTATCTAAGATCCAAAATGCTGAATCAAATGATATCTCAGACTCCAATTCAGATGAGATACAATTCATTAGTCAAATAAAAAATGGTTCAAGTAAAAGAGAAATTCATAAAGAATTGCAAACCACAGCAACATCTATATTTGATAGAGAAAAATCGCTATCCACCCTATCATTAGGCAAGCAGATAAAAAATGGCACAATTTCTTTACAACGAGCAAAGTTGTATAGTCTGCCAGCTGATCAACCTAGAGAAACTTATGAATTGTTTGAACCTACATCTCAAACTTCTCCCAAAAAAATTGCTTTGCTATCCAGTAGAAGTGGGCTACCATCTAGAAGATTACAATATGCTTCAAATGAAAAACGCTCGACAATCTCGCTACTAAATAGGAAAAAGCGCTTTTCAATTAAAAGTATGCATCAAGCTTCAAGAAAACTTGCGTTTTCTGATGAAAGGGAGGTAAATAGAAGCGAGAATGATATACGTGAAGTAAATTCCATTGAAGCATCAAAACCAACTTCATCAAATATTAGAAAGAAAATTGCATCTTTTGCACCTGCAAAGCGTTCCCAATTGCGTTTACCATCTGCATATCGAAGGATTTCGAAAAATCAATGTTTGAAAAAAATTTCACATTATGCCCATTCAGGGAAAATAAAAGAAAGAAAAGTTTTATCTAATAAAGTTTTTCCTCCAAACATCTTGAGAAGCCCACAAAATGAAATAGGTAAACCTACAGAGAAGCAGGAATGCGATGCTAAACCCAAAAAGGTTTCAGAGATAGCACCATCTCTCGAAGTATTGAGAAAAAGCACTAGATTGCCAAAACCAAATGCTAAGTACAATGACGAATCTTTTGAAAATGAACAGAGCTTTGGTTGGAGTAAAACTACATCCTTCAAGTCTAATTCGAATGAGATTTCTTGTGTCACACCTAAAGATAAAGTTCATCCAGTGAAGTCATGTGATGAAGGTAAAAAAGTTGATGCTCCAAGCGAAGAAACTCCCAAACTAGGGAATGATTCTGTTGAAAAAAGTGATGCACCAAATAAAGAAACTCGTAAACTAGAAAATTGTTCTGCTAAAAAAAGTGATGCACCAAATAAAGAAACTCGTAAACTAGAAAATGACTCTGTTAAAAAAAGTGATGCACCCAGTAAAGAAACTCCTAAACCAGGAAATGGTTATTTTACAAAAAATGATGCACCCAGTAAAGAAACTAATAAAGTAGGGAACGATTCTGTTAAAAAAAGTGATACACCAAGTAAAGAAACTCCTAAACTAGAAAATGATTCAGTTAAAAAAAGTATTGCACCAAATAAAGAACTGCCTAAAGTAGGGAGCGATTCTGTTAAGAAAAGAAAATCTCCAGATATTGAAATTATAGAAATTATAGATAATATAACACCAGCAAAAAGGCAAAAAAACAATTTAATAGTGAAGAAATCTACAAAAGATACCCCCATGCCTCTTAGTAAAAAACAAAAAGTTAACAATGGTCATTCAGTCTCGGATGTTGTGAAATCTAATTCAATGGTGAAAAAATCTACAAAGGATACTCCCATGCCTCTTAGTAAAAAGCAAAAAATCAACAATGATCATTCAATTTTGGAGAAATCTTCATTAAACAATACTTTTTCAAAATTAAATGATACTCCGGATACTAAAAATAAAATGATAAATGTTAGCAATTCTAATCAAAGTAATCTCAAGGAAAAAACTAATTTGAATGCAAATGCAAATAAAAGAAAAACGGGTCCAAAATCTCGGGTTAATGTTCAAAAGCAATTGTCAGATGATTCTCTTCAAGTTACTAAGGGTAAAACTACCTCCCCTAAAGATCCTAAAAATAGTTTGGCAAAATGCATTGTTTCTCCCAGAACTGCCAGCAATTACAATCTAAAAGAAGCCAAGGTTTTACTTAATAGGTTAGCGTTCAAAAAACATTGTCCTTTGAACAATCCAACCAAAATGATTACTGAATCCAAAAATAAAACGCAGTGCAAAAGTTTAGTGAACACAAATTCTTTAACAAATAAAAAGTTATTGCAACCCAATTCATTTGGGGGAAGGAGTAAGAAAAGAAAGCTTATTTTAAGCTCAAATGAAAGAAAAGACATTGATGATAGAAAGCTAGTTGCCAGCAGGGCTAGACATACGAAACTGACAGCGCCCTTTTATACTTCGTACCATCACTTCCTTGTAAACACGTCTACTCCAAATCAGCCAATTATCATCAAACCGCCTGAGAAACCCAAGGATCATTACATTGATCAAGATGACCTGAAAGAATATAAGAAATTAGGTTCGACGATCTCGGAGAGCATTTCCAGAGCAATGATGAGAAATGACCAGACAGTTTTTGGCAACTCGTCTAAAACTGTCGAAAACAAATTTAATAATTTGTTAAATATCTTGACTATGAAAGGAGACAAAACATTTGATGACAATGAATTGGACAGTTTGATGCAGTGGGTAGAAGAGGATGAATTGGAGAAGGTCGCATATAAAAGGCAAATCTTGCAAAGCCTACAAGCTTGCTATACAACTAATATGTCATTGTATACGGAGGTTATAAATGCTTTAAAGATTGATTAACTAAAATTTAAATAGCCTTATTTAATCTTACCCCACTGTTTCATTAATAACTTTAATGCGGAAAATAATACATTTTGTTTGCCAAAATTTTTGGATTTTTTGAACTGTAAAGATTGATAGTTTTGAGTTAATCAAAATGTAATTTGTTACATTTTTTTAGATGTATTTGCAATTACAACCTAGTCATTTAGAGCTATTATTTTATTTTAATTTTTCATGAGTAATGTGATTTTCGAATATCTGAATGTAGTAAAACTCTTATTTTTACATTTATTCAAATTCAGTTCAAATGTACAAAAATAAATTTGTGTTTGCCTTCAAGTCATTGTCGTTCCAACGCCCAGATGTCTGGTGTACAATAATTATTTGAATTTTTTAAAAAAAATAACAAAATCAGATGTACAAAGTCTTGGCATTTCCTCCTTCATGGTTGGTATCAGACCTGCAGGAGAATTTTGACCATTATTGTGGTGATGTTACTTTATACATTGTTCCCTAAGACGGACCAGATACTACAATCTCTTTGCTTGAGCTGCCAGATATTAGTCATTTCTGCCGAGAGAAAGGTGTTGATGAATTAACGTTGATCTCTTTTTAAATGCTTTCTGCCCCATGGTTTTCACAAATAACCATGATGTCATTTTCCTTGTTCATTTTGTTAGGGTTGATAAGCTCTGTAATGATTGACATTTTTTAATAACATTGAATGTCTATTGTTTATTTTCTCACTATCCTTAAACCTGATGATGGTTTTCTATAGTCTTCTCTTGATTTTAACAATAGCACTGTGATCACTCATTTCTTAATCTATTATTTAAATAAAATAATTCATATGTTATTGAAGTTGGTGTATCACTATATATTAAAGAGACTGAAAAGTAAATATACAATACAAGCTTAATATTGTATAAGTTTTGTTGATTTTCATTTAGAGTTTAAGTTTGTACGTATGTGTATAAGTATATTTGTACATTATGTTTATATTCAGATGTATATTATTGTTAGTGGAATGTATATATTTTTCTATTGTATATATCTAAATAAATGAATTATATTTATAAGCTTTGTTTGCACATGTATCTTATTCATTGTTAAAATACAACAATTATAATACTTGTAAAGGTTTGCTGATCTTGAAATTGCGCTTACACCGTTTACAGTTTATTCTGAATTGCGCTTTGATCTTTTCATTAAAAGGTATAACTGTCCAAAGATGATTAAATAACTACTGGTAGTTACTGCTAGCCAAGTTTTATTTAATTCAACATTCGTTGACATTAGTTTACTTTATGGGTGCAGACAAATTTGTTTTGAAATCATTATAATTAGCTTTATTGTTCCACACAAATTTTAAAAACAACTTCTGATTTACGATAAAAATAAAGCCTATTGTAATTGTTTTTAAACAAATTTGTCTGCACCCATAGTGAACTAATGCCAAAGTCTATTGATTGAATTAAACTTGGCAGCACTGCCGAAATTTTCGTGTTACTAATAGTTATTGGTGGCACAATCAAACGCAACCAATGTTCTAAAGCATTTAGAAGGTGGTTTGACACATGCATTTGTTAACTATGGTGCCAATGTTCCAGTTCCTATTCATTTCACATTTCAATGATGTGGTTTTTGCTATGCAAAATAAGGAATGCTTTTGGAAACATAAAAATGCATTTTCAATTTTTGAAAACACTAACAATTTTTACAACTTTTAATGTTTATTTATTTTCAATCAAAACATTTGGAATTTGAGGACAATGTATTTTGCAGTATGGTGTTGTAATACTCCAATGTGTTCATGTGATCGTGTTAATCCTACCTTCAGTTAGAAGGCAATTGTTATGACTATGAACAACACATTTGTTATGTTAAATGGGTCGACAATAGCACAAGTGAGGTAACCCTCAATGAAATAGCATAGTTCACCTCACTTGTTCTATTGTCAATCCAAATAAACCTTAAAAGTTTTTTGTTTTGTAAACAGTGTTGGTGCTGTGTAAAAACATAATAAAATTCAATGATGGTTGTTAACGATTGTTAAATAATAAAGGTTGAGGTTTGTACTGAAATGAGATGGATTGAACATCCCTTTGATTTATAATTTAAATTATTTTAATGTACAAAAAATTGTTTTCAAGGAATAATTATTAAAATTAAAACATGCGTTTTATTTAGCGTTTGTAGTTTTATTTATCAACCAGATCAAACTTTTTCCAATAAATATAAAATACTGGACATTTCTAAAGTTCATATTTCTCAAATTCCAGTCCTATGGCCCTCTAAATTATCACAAAGGTGTGTGAGTGAGCCTTATGGAAAAGACTGTTCTAATTGTTTTATTGCTGCTCGAGCAGGAAATACTTGATTACAGGACGATTTAAACTAATGGTTGGAATAATAGTATTGGTCTTCCGTATTCTGGCAATTTAGACTTTGGCAAAGTCTAAATTGCGACGATCATATTTCATAACAAAAGAAGAATTTGAAAAAAGCAAAATGTTACGAGATTAATATGCCATTCTAGTATATACAGTGAAAATTTAAAAGTTCTAGTACTTATACTCTCGCCTCCAGAACAATTTAAAGTCATGACACATGACCTCACGATGACGTCACGAAATATGAAATTTTGCCAATGTCAAAATATGCATAATTAAATTCTAGATATACTTAGAAAGTTTCAGATCGAAAGCTCAAATATTTTTTTTTTATTATTTTTTATTCATTTTTCCAATTCTCTTGTTCAGTACCCCCTTAATTTAACCAATGAACGATTAAATAATAATTTTGTAGGCCTGTGTTAAAATATAGTCTTATTAACACCACTTATTCTTCCCTATAGATAATAGTTGAAGGGTCAAGAATGTGAGACCTCCCAGGTTAAATATAATCCTAGGACATTTTTATTGTTTTGTCTATTTAATCTTGTTCTATTTTGTCACTTCTTTAAACATTTATTTTGTGAGAAGATTTGTTTTTGATTGTTAACTGTGTTGCCTTGTATAACTTGCTTCAAATACATTTTTGACTGCTTTATATCCAAATAATAATTATTTAATGCGTACTATATTCAAAAATAGTAAAGGTGTTTTTATTGTCAAGCTCTTTTTTGTATATGTGTAGTGACGTTTTTATAAATTTTAAGCTCTCCAAAAAAAAATGTTTGGTTATTTCACAATGGCATAAAATTGAACAAATCCACAATAAAAACTATTGACTTGAAGAAATATTTTGCTTTGAATCGCTAAGAAGAAAAAAACATTTTGGAGAAACATTCTATCTCCGATATATTATTACAGATCGACGTAAACCTAAAATAATGTGGATTAGATCGTGTTTATATCTCTTGTTTATTCAAATGTTGTGCGTTGACCGATGATCGTGTTTGAGCGTGTGTGTATGTATGCATGTTGAGGGCAATGTGCTAAGATTTTATTATTCTTTATTTTCAAGTTTGTGAAATATTTCGTATAAATTTATTGTGTCGTAATTGATTTTTTCTTCAAAATTTTGCTATCTTCGTTTTGGAATTTGGTTTTGCACCCATCTATTTAATTTGAAAAAAGCTAATTTTCTGCACATCTGTGTTTTGGAAGTTTCGTAACAATGCTTTAAAATAGATTTTCACATTCCTTTATAGTCAATTTCATATCATTAAAAACATCAATTGTTTTTCAAAACACAGACGAGTTTTGCAAACTATTAATACGTTCAATAGTTATAGAATATTCGTCATGTCTCGGTTGGAATTGTATACATGGAAACAATGAATTTAATATAATTTTTGTCGAGCGTGAAAGACGAGAATTTTTACTAAGGTGTTACTTTTCCGTCGTCCCTTGTCCATAGTCGGCATTGAAGTTGTATCCAAAATATTAACTTGTTTTCGTTTGTTTGTTGACTACATTAATCATTTCTATCCCGAATGAACAGTTATGCAGTTTAATTTACAAATTAATTTGTTTTTGTGTTTATAGAATTTGTTTGGACAAGGCCAATTTTACATATTTAAATAAACATTTTGATTGTACGCGAGATGTGGTGACTGCGGACCTCTGGTTATGATTCGAAATCGTTTATTTGTGGGTTATTGCACCATTTTTAAATATATTTAATTTGCACTTCACTTTAAATTATTTTTGCATAAAGGTCACCAATTTAAATTATTTTTGCATAAAGGTCATCTAAGAATGCTCTACTGCAATAGCAAATAATAACCCAGATCAAGGACATGCTCGAACCTCCTGTTCAGCAATCTGTTGATCTGTTTTTGTCGTGCTGGTTAAAGAAATTTCAGATCGAATTTTAATATTCATCTTAGCATGGATAGTTTAATAAAAAAATTTCAATTTGCTAAATTAATTGTTCAATATTCTTTTAAATTATCATGAAATTGTGTTGAACTTGCTGTCCTTCATGTTTTTTGTTTAATAGTTGACCTTTAAACAAATACAACGAACTTGCAATATACTTATCGGATTGAAATCAGTTTTATAATACACCTTCAATGATATTGTTTCGGTTTGAATATTTAAACAAAAAATCCTGCAGCTATGTAGGCGGGGCTTATAAAATGCAGGACGTTATGGGCGGAGCTTACATTTAGAACAAGTCGGAGCGAATATCTTAAAAGGATAACTTCGGGTATCGTGGCACAGTCTGAACTGAGATGCGGTTCAGTTCACACCTCGAGAATTAGGCGCAACATTTCGATCTTATCAATGAACTGCCAATTAATTATTTTTTTATTTCATTGAAGTAGATTAGATCTGTGTTCTACTGTCGTATTCCGTCCACAGATAATTCTCTATTGAAGAAATATTTTAACTATTTATTTAATTTATTTTATTTTAAGTTTTATAACTATTTATTTATTTATTTATTTATTTAATTATTTAAAATAAAATTAAAAATGCATCGAATAATCGTTTGTATGAACATATTTGTGATCTTCTCCACATTGGCTTCATCGCCGTCATCCGCAACATATCTGTACAAATCCCCATTGATCGGCCACTCGTCACTCGTGCTTCCCAGCTCCAGCGGAACCTTCATGTCCCACTGGCCGTCCCACGTGAGGACCTCGAATGCAGTCTTCCCCTCCCACTCTCGTCCCCTGGGGTTGGGTAAGACCTCGAATCAGTTCCAACATCAGATGGTTCCTCTGAATCCACAACACGGCTTCCCGTCTCCGTTTCTGCCTTTCGGGAGTCTGCCGTCAAGTAGTTTCGCACCCGTCTTCGTGCCGTCGTTCCCTCAGAACATTCGAACCAACTATGATAATGACGATTCTGACGAAGACGATTCCGACGAAGACAACCGCATCATCCACGGCATGGGACAAGGACCTAATGTGCCCCAGCCTTCTGTTGTGACGTCACCACATCCAACCAAGAAGCCTTGTCTCACCTGTCCCACGGCCAAGATTAGTTTCCGTAGCTCCTTAGCTCCCAAGTACAAAACGTCTTCACCCTGGAAGTACATGAACCTCCCACCACGAGTGAATAATCTGCAGAATCCAAGTATCCTTCCAGGATACTCTTGGAACAACCGCAACCTGGACATCCCTCGCGTGCAAACCATCGAGAGAGGAAGTTTCAACTCCCATGAGTTTGCCATTTATTATCGTGAGTTTTGTTGGTCAAGAATTATAAGTTGACAAGTTTCTTTTTGAAGAATTTTTTTATTGGAGTATTTTTAAAAATGTTTTTGGCATTTTTTGTATTTATTACTTTTAGTTTTGAGGTTGTTCATGGGAAGAGTAAATATATTCAGAAAACGTAATTCTATTTTGTTTTTTACAAAATATTTAATCATCACAGTGCTATATAAGCTTATACAAATTTCCAGTGGCACGTGATATGTTACTGATGTAACAGGCTATGCTTCTCCCTATGGAAATTATTACTTTCGCAATATTGTATAAACTAATCTAAAAACAATTCAGAGTTATTTCCGAATAGAAAATAAAGTTCACATATCTAATAAGTTATGTTGACTCACAAATATTATGTTATGTTGTTTAAAATTTTATTAGTTTGGACATTTGAAGTTTTATTCAAATGTGATTCTTTGTATTCTGTAATGCCTTCTGGCCGAGTTACTAAAAATATACTGCTATTTTACTAAAAAAATTCTATGTTTTAAATAGTTTATGTTCAATAATATATATCGATTGTATGTGATGTTTTTCTTAGCTGTTATTGCAAGACCAGCATTTGAATTTATCTTTGGTTATTTATGTGTATTTAAATTGTTAGATTATAAAAATCAACTGTATTGACTTCTACATTACATATAAACACTTACATAATTAATCAATTTATAAATTCTGTTCATGTTTTTCATATTTATATTTACATGAAAATAATTTTTCTTTTTTTCTACAGAAAATGACGAGGGTCCCATTTCGCCCTTCCACGACATCCCGTTGTTCGCCAACGAGGGCAACAAAATTTTCAACATGGTCGTCGAAGTCCCCAGGTGGACCAACGCCAAGATGGAGGTGGGTGGCAATTTTTCTCTTTTTTTTTGGTTAATTATTTTTATATTTAATTTAGCTTTTTTTAAATTTATTTTAGCATTTTCTTTATTTATTTTATTTATTACTTAATTTCATATATTATTTTATTTTATGTTTATTCTAAGAAGTAACTGTCTAGTTAATTTTTGAATTATTGAACAGTTTAAAATTATCTTTATATCATGTTTGTGACTAAGATACAGCAATTTGCTAACATTCTGTCACCTCGCACGCAGCTTAATCTGCAAGATAGTAAATATTTTCAATCAAAAATCAATTTCTTCAACACAAAATGTTAAACATTTTTATATTTATTGTTTTTATTGATTTAAATTTGTTTCTCCAGATCTCCACAAAGGATCCTTTGAACCCCATCAAACAAGACACTAAAAAAGGAAAGTTGAGATACGTCGCAAATGTCTTCCCTCATCACGGCTACATCTGGAATTACGGAGCTCTTCCTCAGGTATAATTTCATGTTTGATGTTATTATGACGTTCAAAATTATGTCCCATGTTCAAAATTATGTGATATGTTCAATGAACAATTAAAATAAACTAAAGTACCACAGGCAATATAAGCTATGTTGCAATTTTAATTTCCAATAAAGAAATAAAGAAATGTAATTAACAAGTCATAACAAATCAATAAACATATGCAAACATCTGGGAGTAGTAACCGCCAACCTGTAACTATTGGTTTAGTAAACGGAGAAAGATACAAATTACAAATCCAGGTGGTGCTAAATAACCTGGTTGCAGTCCTGGGGTTTGGTTATTTTTCAGATCAATAATATTTGAGATGATCTCATTCAAGTTTGCTTAGTTTGTTAACAATTTTGTTAAATGGGACTTAATCTAGCTCTCTTTATTATGGGATATTTGTGGATTTGACAAAATCTGGTCATTTAAAGAAATTGTTTTAATGATACAAAACTATTTGTTATTTTTCCCTCGACGACGTCTTCGTTGTCGTCGTCTGCACCTAAAAATTAATTAGTATTAAACAGCTTTATTTTAAAGACATACAGAGAAAAGTTGTTTGTCTTGACATTCCAGCTAATTTTATCAAAAATACTTTTTTAATCAGCATTTACGGAGTTATAGATAATAAACCCTCATTTTTTAACTCTAAAATTTTTTGAGCAAAAGTTTAAAATTTTTTGTTTAAAGAGTTCCAAAAAACTTTATTGAAGAAAAGTTGTTCATTATGACCATCCAATCAAAATTGGCATGAGTAATTTTATTTGAAAATTCTACCTTTTGAAAGGTTATAGCCTAAAACATAATTTTTTTGACTCTGAAAAATTTTGACCAAGAGTTTAAAGTTTTTATTCAAAATATTACAGAAAATTTAGTTGAGCAAAAGTTGTTTGTTATGAGAATCTAACGAGTATTACCATGAATAATTATTGAATTATAGCCAAATAATATAATGCTTGTTTACTTCACGCGAGATTGTTGGTGATCTATGGCTAGTTTAAAAAATAACCACCCTTTTAAAGGATTTGTTAGACTACCTTGGAGCTTCATAGTAAGACCATTATTTTTTTAATTTTTGAGGTTTGCTACTGCTTAGCTATAAACCAGTAGAGTTTGGCTCTGTTATGTACTAGTTTCATTTTTGTTGGCTAGAAATTTTAGAAAACCCTTTTTGTTTGTTTGGTCAAATTGTGATGTCGCAATCTGCTTAATTCATAGATAAGAATTGCTCAAACTATCCTATACTTAAAATTACTGCTTCAGTTGATGTGTTTAAGTTCAAAGTTGGTATTAAAAATTTAAACAAAATTTATATGACAAAAAGTTGAAGTGTTTTTAGACTTAGTTTCTGAATTTACAATTTTCCAAAACTTTTTTGCAGACCTGGGAAGACCCAAACCACATTGACGAAGCCACCGGCTG
>JARUHE010075510.1:3226-15358 GCA_031471125.1 Archaeomysis grebnitzkii
ATTAAATAAATAATAAAAATAAACAAATAAATAAAAATAGTCTCACAATTAAATGCTGGAACAACCAAGCCTTCATCTTAAAAATATATAAATAAATAAGAGAATTAAATAAATAATAAAAATAAACAAATAAATAAAAATAGTCTCACAATTAAATGCTGGAACAACCAAGCCTTCATCACGGCTGTTGCATGCTTCGGAAGAACTCCACGTTTTAGTCTCCTGTTTCCTCCTTCGTCTTCATCTTCACAAGATGGCGGAGTCAATGGAGCTGGAAAAAACTGGATTAATTCTAAGCTTTAATAAACCCTTCACTGATGCTATTTATCTAACTAATGACAAGAGGCTGTTTTGGAAACGCTTTCACTGATGATGGTGAAATGATCCTTGCATAAAAGTCGATCTTTTTAAAATTCTATATTAGACATTTGTGAGATATTGTGGTAGATTTATTGAATTCATTTTCAGGTTAGGTTCTTGGTTTGGAGATTCATTAACGGCATTCTTTTATTTATTCAAAGATTTTAACATACGATAGAGTCAGGTTGTATATATATAGATAGGTTTTGGGGTTTGGAGATTCAGTCATCTCCTTATTTTTACGCATTCGTGAGTTTTAATATACGAGAGGGTCAAATTAGCTTCCGTGCTTACAACGTTATCTTTATTAGAGTCCGATATAATGCTAAAACTTAAAAATTTTTATTTACAAAGCTCATTGGATAATTTAAACGTGTATCTTTGCTAAAAAACCTATCAATTGAATAAGACTCTTCTTATGCAAGTAGTTCTTTCGTAATAAAACTTAAATTACCTTGGGTCTGGTTAACACTTGAATGGACGGCCTTGGAGTACCGTATGCAGTTGACGTTTCGGCCTTGGGATGAAATTAGGAAAAAACTTCGAGATACACCAAGTGAGTAATGAACAAAATGAATAAATAAGGTACAAAAAAACACCAGTCATCACTTGAGTAATGAATAAAATGAATAAATAAAATACGAAAAGAAACTTGAGGACTCATCACGTGAGTAATGAGTAAATAAAATACAAAAAAACTCAGGGACTCACCAGACGAGTAATGAATACATTGAATAAATAGAATAAACAAAAAAACTCACCAAGTAGACTAATGATGCTGGACTCCGGAGGTGGTGGTGGGCAAGGGTTGGCGCCAATTTGGGAAAGCGGAGTACTACCTTGGATCTTAGGAAAAGGTGATCTAGGGTGCGGAGTCAAAGGGCTGGTCTGGTATTGGAAGGAACGGTCGTCGTCATTTTCCTTCGACTGAAATGGCTTGGAATTAGGTAAGGGTTTGGACGTTGAACAAGCAATGTAAATAGGCTTTGTATCGGTAGTGGCTAAGATTGGGCTGGAGGATGTGATGACCAAGTCATCTATGGGTGTGGATGTTTCACTGGATGGGTATCTTGTTGTGGAAGGTGATTCATTGGGTGAATACTTTACGGTGGGTGATGTTTCACTTGATGGGTATCTTGTTGTGGATGATGATTCACTGGTTGGGTATTTTGTTGTGGATGGTGTTTCACTGGTTGGGTATTTTGTGGTGGATGATGTTTCACTGGGTGGATATTTTTTGGTGGATGGTGTTTCACTGGGTAGGTATCTTGTTGTGGATGATGATTCACTGGGTGGGTATATTGAGGAGTTTTTTTCACTTTCAAAAGTTTGTTCATCCACTGTTTCTTCAGTTTCAAGTTTTTCTTTAGAAGTAAAGGTGTTATCTTTATTTTCACTTTCTTTATTTATTTTATTTGTTTGTTTATCTTCTTTCACACAAAAATGTAATGGTGATATTATTATCGCTGGTGAGGTTGATGGAACATTTGTTTCTTTGAGTACCTGGAGACTTTCAGCAACAAGAGCCTCCTTAGAAGCGGTGTCGCCGATTTTATTTTCAGCAACAAGAGCCTCCTTAGAAGCGGTGCTGCCGATTTGCTGCCATGCCCCAGCTAAGGGCTCACCAGCTAATACCTGTCTTGATGTGCTAACTACCTGAAAAAAGGTCCATGATATGATCTGAAGGTTTACTTCATTTTACAACAATTGCAGGGCTGAGAGACAAAGGAGACCAATGCCAATATAATTATTATACCACTTGGCATACTTTGCTTCTCAGCCATTCAATTTATTTTCTATTTATTTATTAAATCATAGCATAAAAACATACTTTTGTTCAAGAATTTTTATAGAATTGCTACAAAAAATTAAAAATTCTCAATTTTAATCTAAAGCTATTCAATGAATGCGTTCAATAGCATCTAGCCATATCTCTATTTTGACTACTTTTCGTAAAAGTTGATACAAGAAATAGGAAAGGAAGAATTAGTAACTATTGAACACATCTATTGTTGAAATATGTTATCAACCTAAATCAAAGTTATATTATTAGAAAAACAATTTATAGTTTTAATTATCTAAATACAAACAATACACAAAAATATTATTTAGCTTCTCTAAGCAGTCATGGTTTTAATAAATTAAACAAGAATTAAATAAAAAGTTCCTTTTGTTTAACCATAAATTATTGAGTATCCTAATATTCAAAACATTTTAGTAAGAATTTACTTGCCCAAACCTTACTTCTACAAACTAACTTTCCGTTTCACAAACTAGTTTATTAAGAGTGATTAATCATTCTCTGTTCAACACTATCGGATGGTTTTGTAGGTATTAATTCGAAGAAAATTTTCAACAATGCTCTCAGCCATCCCCGGGTTACTCCTCAAGCCACGTGAACAATGGGGTTGTTGGAGCAATTATTCATGTGGTTTGAAAAGTGAACTCTAGACGGCCGAGGGCATTATTTAAAAATTTCCTTTACATTGGTTGTTAAAGTTCGTTTTGATTCTTTCCAGAATATTCAAGGTAAAAACAAGTTCTACCTCTTGAACTGTTAATTTCATTAAACTCATCGCAAACCCCTGCAGTGATAAGCAGAGCAATATTAATAGGCTCTAAACAAACAAATAATTTGGATAATATTTATGTTTTGTTGAACAAAGATAAAAAACTTAGCAATAATTTAAGCATCATTTATTATAAAAAAATATTATATTAAATTCACACATTGTCGATCTTAATTGTTTAAAAAAACAGAAAAATATAAAGTTATTTCTGCTAAAAAAAACTTTTTAAAAGCTGAAAATTTGTCTAACTTTAACTAAGAAAAACTTATTTTTGGAAGTAATAGAGGGTGGGAGAAATATGAAAATAAGGAAAATTATGGTGTCAATAAAGAAGAAAAAAACATTGTTTTCAATTTAATAAATGTAATGAATGCAATAATGTAATAATTAAAGAAAACAATCGTTTCAATAATGAAAACAAAAACAAGAAAAAACCTGAGTAAAACATATTGTTTTTAAACGTAATAATGTAATAAATATAGAAAGCGATCATTTCAATAATAAAAAAAAAACAAGAATAAAAAACGTTGTTGTTTTTAATTGTAATAAATAAAGAAAACAGTTACTTCAATAAGAATAAAAAAAAACAAGAACAAGCAGAGTAAAATACGTTGTGATTTTTAAATGTAATAATGTAAGAAATAAAGAAAACAATCGTTTCAATAATAATATAAAATAACAAGAAAAAACAACAACAAAAAACGTGGTTAATTTTAAATATAATAAATAAAGAAAATGATCGTTTCAATAATAATAATAAAAAAACAAACAAGAACAAAAAACGTTGTTAATTGTAAATGTAAAAAAAAACAATTGTTTCAATAATAATAATAAAAAAAAAACAAGAAAAAACAGAGTAAGAAACGTTGTTATTTTTAAATGTAATAATGTAATAAATAAAGAAAACAATTGTTTCAATAATAAAAAAAACGAAAAAACTAGAGTAAGAAACGTTGTTGTTTTTAAATGTAATAATGTAATAAATGAAAAAATTTAATAAATAAAGAAAAGAATTGTTTCAATAATAATAAGAAAACAGAGCAAGAAACGTTGTTACTTTTAAATGTAACAAAAAACAAGAAAAAACAAAGTGAAAAACGTTGTTGTTTTTAAATGTAATAATGAAATAAAAAAGAAAACAATCGTTTCAATAATAATAAAAAAAAACAAGAAAAAACAAAGTAAAAATGTTGTTTTTAAAAGTAATAATGCAATAAAAAAGAAAACAATCGTTTCAATAATAAAAAAAAAACAAAGTAAAAATGTTGTTTTTAAAAGTAATAATGCAATAAAAAAGAAAACAATCGTTTCAATAATAAAAATAACAATGTAAAAAACTTTGTTGTTTTTAAATGTAGTAATCTAATAAATAAAGAAAACAATCGTTTCAATAATAATAAAAACAAGAATAAAAAAGTTGTTTTTAAATGTAATAATGTAATAAATAAAGAAAACAATCGTTTCAATAATAATAAAAACAAGAATAAAAAATGTTGTTTTTAAATGTAATAATGTAATAAATAAAGAAAACAATCGTTTCAATAATAATAAAAACAAGAATAAAAAAATGTTGTTCTTAAATGTAATAATGTAATAAATAAAGAAAACAATCGTTTCAATAATAATAAAAACAAGAACAAAAAAATGTTGTTTTTAAATGTAACAATTTAATAAATAAAGAAAACAATCGTTTCAATAAAAATAAAAACAAGAATAAAAAAATGTTGTTTTTAAATGTAATAAAAGGCTGGAACGTTATCTGAGGTAATCCTCAAAAGTATCCTTCGGACGATTTTATTCCTCAGCGTTTAATGATTACGAGAAAATAAATCCTCACTCGCGGCAAACGCCCTCAGGAGATCACGGCTCAAGAATCCCGGATCAAAGGGATGACACGGCGCGGTTAAGCGAGACAAGACCGCGGATGATCCAGACCATGGCTGTGTCATTGTTGGGTGAGACATCGATCCAAGGAAATGTTTGAACATTTGAACGGTTGATCATTTGAACATATGAATGGTTGATCATTTGAACAGTTGAACATATGAGCAGCTAAACGGTTGATCATTTGAACATATGAACAGTTGAACGGTTGATCATTTGAATATATGAATGGTTGATCATTTGAACATATAAACAGTTGAACATATGAACATTTTAAAACTTGAAAATATGAACAGTTTAACATATGAACATACATATAAACGGTTGATCATTTGAAAAAACCCCGCATGGACATTTGAACATATGAACAGTATTTGAACATTGAAATGTATGAGAAATTGAACATATGTAAATTTAAGCATATGGACATTAACATATTTGGGCATATGAACATATGAAAGTATGAAAATTTGAGAATTTGAACATATGGACATAAAAAACGATTGAACATATGAGTGTATGAACATTTGAGAATCGGAAAATTGTAATATTTCATTATATGAGCATAACAACATTTGAAATTTTGAACATTTAAATACATTGAAACATTGAACATATGCATATTTAAATATATGAAAATATGAACATTTGAACATATGAACATATGAACAATTGAACATATGAACATTTTAACATATGAAAACATGAACTTTTGAACCGATGAAAATATAAACATTTGAACATATGAAATATAAACATTTGAACATATGAAAGTATGAACATTTCAACATATGAATATTTGAAAACATAAAAATATGAACATTTGAACATATGAACATATGAACATTCGAACATATGAAAATATGAACATTTGAACATATGAACATTTTAAAACATGAAAATATGAACGTTTGAACATATTAACATTCGAACATATGAAAATATGAACATTTGAAAATATGAAAATATGAACATTTCAACATACTATTTTTAATGTTGATTATAATATTTAAACAATATTATTTGCATAGTATGTTTCAAAAAGTTGCTTAATTTAGCTAAATGGCATCACAGCTATTATAAATAAGTGGGCGTGGCATCCATGGGAAACAATTTCAGATAAAAATATCTAAAAAATCTTTTTTAATCTAAATAAATATCAAAAACTTGGAAAAGTTTTTATCTTTATAAAAAAAGTATTATAAAGTTTACCATATAATAATTAATTAAATGTTTTTGTTTGTTTCAGCTGGATGAATCTTGGCAGCATGTCTTACAAAAGTATTTCAACATTATGTATGTGAAATATATTTTCATCTAAGATTTTTCATTTTGTATGCATTTTTTCAGTAAGAAAAGTATAAAAAATCTAAGGAATAAAGTGTAAAGCAACTGGAAAGAATCGGTTTTAACGGTAACATACCCTAGTAGCATTTCAATGACTAATTATTGGCTATTTTCAAGGGAACCATATAATAGCCACTAAAAAGTGGCTAATAGCCAAGGATCAGCCAGTAAATATGTATAGATGCTACTAGGGATAAGAAAGAATTTCACACGGAAAAACAACTAATGGAAGTTAAAATTTATGATTCGGTTCTGCACATACATACGTAGGAAAAATACTGAGAAGTGGAAGCTGTAGACCTACTTAAACCCAAAGATCGTGTTAAGTCATCAAGAAAGATTTTTACGAAACGAGCCAGCCAACGTCAGAGCTATGAGATAGTTATTTAATTGTAATTCGGTTCTCATGAACCAGGCTATGGGTGCGATTGACGCAGATTCACCGCCGAATAGCTACAGTATGAGTGATATTGAAAAGTTGAATAATTGAAAATGAGGAAAATTTATTTATGCGAAGGTTATTGATTGTATTAATACACTTATTTGTAGAAGTTGAATTCATATTTACTTATAACTTTGAATATAATAATACAACAATATAATAATATAATAATATAATAATATAATAATATAATGATATAATAATATAATAATATAATAATATAATAATATAATAATATAATAATATAATAATATAAGAATGTAATAATACAATAATTTAATAATTTAATAATTAAATAATTAATAATTTAATAAATTAATAATTAATAATTTAATACTATAATAATTTAATAATACAATGATGAAATTATATAATATTACAAAAATATAATTATTAATGATGTAATAAATAATAATATAATAAAATAGTATACAAACAAAACAATAGCATACAAATGCATTAATATAATAACATAATAACTTAATAATATAACAATACAATAATATATTAGTATAATAATACAATAATATAATAGTAATATAATGGTATAACAACATAATAATATAATAATATAATAATATAATAATATAATAATATCTTAATATAATGATATAGCATTATAATCAATAATATTTTAATAAAATAATAATATAATAAAATAGTGAGATAACAAAACAATAATATAATAACATACAATTATAACAATATAAGAGTATAATAATATAGCATTACACCATTATAACAATACAGTAATATAATAATATAAAAACATAATACATATGTTAGTATAATAATATAAAAATAAAACCCAAAATGATAAAACAAACAATGCGATATAATAATATAACAATATATATTATAATTGTAATAACATAATATTTTAATAAGATAATAGTAGTTATTACTATTAGGGAAATAATAATTAATATAATATAATATAATAATTCAGTAGTAAATAAGAAATGATTAAAAAACTCTATCAATCCCAAATATAATATGTAGTATTCTTATAACCTTATATAAAATAATAATATTAACATAATCTTTTAATATTACAATAATAGTTAATACTATTAGGAAAATAATAATTAATATAATATAACATAATAATATAATATAACATAATAATACAGTAGTAAATAATAAATAATAAACGTTTCTATCAATACCAAAAATAATATGTAGTATTTTTAATACATAATAGTAACAACAAATAATAGATAATAATAACATAATACTACATAATAATAACAAACACTAACATAGTAATAAATAAAAATAACAAATAATAAACAATGATATCATAGTAATAAATGATAATAACAAACATTAACATACTATTAAATAAAAGGGACAACTAATGATGATAAATAAAAAGACAAATAATAATAATAAATAATAAATAATGATAGCATACTTATAAATAATAATAACATAATAATAAATAATAATAACATAATAATAATTAATAAAACATAATAATAATATAATAATAAATAATAATAACATAATAATAACAAACATTAACATACTAATAACTAAAAATACCAAATAATATCAACAAATATTAAATAATAATTTATAATAATAACATAATAATGAATAATAATAACATAATAATAAATAATAATAGATACTAATAACATTATAATAAATAATAATAGCATAATAATAATAAATAATAAATAATAATAACATAATAATAAATAATAATAAATGATAATAACATAATAATAATAAATAATAACATAATAATAAATAGTAATAAATAATAATGAATAATAATAAAAAATAATAAATAATAATAATAACGTAATAATGAATAATAAATAATAATAATAATAATAATAACATAATAATAAATAATAATAAATAATAATAACATAATGATAAATAACAATAAATAATAATAGATAATAATAACATAATAATAACAAATAATAAATAATAATAACATAATAATAAATAATAATAAATAATAAATAATAATAACATAATGATAAATAATAATCAATAATAATAAATAATAAGGAATAACAATAACATAATAACATAATAATAAATAATAATAATAACATAATAATAAATAATAATAATAACATAATAATAACATAATAATAAATAATAATAAATAATAACAACATAATGGTAAATAACAATAAATAATAATAAATGATAATAACATAATAATAAATGATAATAACATAATAATAAATGATAATAACATAATAATAAATAACAAATAATAATAATAACATAATAACAAATAATAAATAATAATAATAACATAATAATAAATAATAATAAATAATAATAACATAATAATAAATAATAATAACATAATAACAAATAAAAATAAATAATGATAACATAATAATAAATATTAATAACATAATAATAAATAATAACAAATGATAATAACCTAATAATAAATAATAACAACAAAATAATAAATAAATATCAAAACAAAGGTGGAAAATTTAGTTGAAATTGTCAGTTGGGAAAAATTTTGTCGAGTGGAGCAAAATCGCGAAATTTATGTGAATTCACAAACGTTGGATCGAATTTCAATTGAGATTCGTATTCCAAATTCAAGAATTCATTATTATTATTTTCATTATTATGGGTATCAATAATTAATACAATGTTATTAGTAATAGTGAAACGGGTACTAATAGCAACAATAATATTGTTATTGTTATTAATAATTAATACAATGTTATTAATAATAGTGAAACGGGTACTAATAGCAACAATAATATTGTTATTGTTATTAATAATGAATACAATGTTAGTAATAATAATATTAATGATAATAATGACATTAATAATAACAAAACGGATACTAACAGCAAGAATGACAAAAATGTTATTATTGTTATTAATAATTGATACAATAACATTATTATTGTTATTGCTGTTATTAGTATGCGTTTTATTATCATTAATCTAATAAGTATTATTACTATTATTAGTAACATTAGTGTTATTGTGATTACTTTTCTCATTTCATTGTTGTTACTATTAGTAATATTATTATTAATAAAAGTATTGTTATTATTTTTATGAGAAAACAGTTCTTTTATTACTAGTTATTACCATTAATATTATTAGTAAAAATATTATTTTTATTATTATTTCCAGTATTATTATTATCAACAACATTATTAATTTTGTTATTTTTATTTTGGTGAAAATATACACCCGCTTGTTTAAGGTATTGACAATGTAAAGAACAATATAATAGTAAGAACAATAATAACATTAATGATAATAATAATGTTAATAATAATAAAAACACAAATGTTAAAATTGAAACTAATTTAAATAATGATTATAATATAGTGTAAGAATTAAAAAGATAAAAACATAACAAAAATTAAGAAAGTAAGAAAAATACATTCAATAATAATAATAATTATATTAGCAATAACAATTATGAAATTAACAATAAGTATAATAACAATAAATATTAAAAAATTAATAATAATTATAATAACAACAACAATTATAAAAATAATAATGATTATAATATCAATAAGAATTATAAAAACACTAATAATTATAATAACACTAACAAGTATACAAATAATAATAATTAAAACATTAATAAAAACAATTGCTTCAATACCAAAAACAATGGTAATAAAGCCAACAATTTTAATGGTGATAAAACCAATAATTTTAATGGGAACAATACCTTGTGTTTGTTTGTCTATTAAGTATTTATTTGAACTATTTGGTTTTTTAATCATATGCAGACAAGTGTGAAGCGGAACATGTCAATATAATTAGGTTTAACTTTTCAATTATAAATAAATTGTTTTCCTGGCTCGTTTATTTTTGCTAGGATTGGTCAGACTATTGTGTTATGTCTCAGCTATACCTTTAATGAACGGGTCTGTAATTTAAATTACCGTTAACGAAACCATCGTAAAAATGAGCTCATTTAATGTTATAATAATAATAATAATAGTAATTATGTATGGGAAACATTATAAAAACATTATTGGGAAGTTTATATAATTTTCAATGCAACTTGTATGGACTTTGTAATAAGAATTATACCATTACGTTCACTTATTTTTTGTATACAATCTGTAAATTAGTGAACATTATTATATAGTTATTTAGTTAGTTATTATTATATATGATTATTTAATTGAGTCCTTATGGTATCTATAAGAAAATATTAAGGCTTTAGTAGAAATGCCATTTTTTAAATTTAATACTTTTATGTTTTGTGATACTGAATCGTTTTACAGCATACCATTGCCCTTTAACTTATAGTTTTTTCCACTGAGTTTTCTTGAATCAGAATATGTTTTTGTTTTTTATGAAAAATATTTACTGAAAATAAAACAAAGTTTTATCGAAAACAACTGTAGAATATAACTGTAGAAGTTAACGTGACAATACCAATTTTTTGTTTTCTTAATCATAAATGTTTATAATCTAATTAATTTTTTGTATAAAAAAGGTAAATAAACAATATCTTGATCAACATTTAATTTATAAATGAATGAATAATTCGAATGTTGTGTTGAAACGGTCCAGATGATTTCACATTTAATTCACTTTAAATACAAAAAATGTATTGTTAGATCACAAATTTCTGACATTAAGTTGTTATTTTATCACTCAAAAAATTTAAATTAATTAACTAAAGCCAAAAATATAGATAAATATTATGAAAAATAATAAATAAGATAAGCAAACACAGAAATATTTATGTTAAAATATAAATGGTTTGAACAGTTCATTAAAATATTGATGTTATCAACTAAATGTTTATTTTACTAATTAGTATGATTAGAAATTGACATTAATGGTAATAAAACAATATTTTAAAGGTTTAAAACAATATTTATTTCACTAGACAACTAAAATGTAAATAAATCATCCAAGGCTTGAGATCAACAATGAATAATGAAGCGATAATAGATTGGTGCTGTAAGTGTCAAAAACAAACCACTTTTAATCTGATTATCGCCCTTATCTCCATTATCATTTAATCTATATTATCAGACTAATAAATAATCGCGTCTAACTTAATTCAAATCCCCCCACGGTAATGGCATGTGAAAGAAATCCCCCACCGTAATGGCATGTGGGGTAAATAACCCTAAAATTATGAGCTCACTCAACGATAAATAAATTACTTTGTTTACATCAATCCAATAAAAGTGTTTGTGACATCACTTAATGTTTGTAATACCGAACAAATTTACTTTAATGCTCAATAACGAACGTTTATGAATTGTCCATTTAATTTTTGTTTAAAACTCTCAAGTATTTTAATTGAAATGTATTTTTGTTTGATATGTTCATTTTTGTATACGTACACGAAGCTTAATACACACACGCACACTTACACACACACACACACGCGCGCACGCACACACACACACACACACACACACACACACACACACACACACACACACACACACACACACACAAACACATAAAAATAAACAAAGAGACACACTCCCACAGACACTGACACACACACACACACACACACAC